>APFE031265756.1:358125-424485 GCA_000404065.3 Pinus taeda
TCACACTAATAAAATGTTTTAACTATAAGAAATTTTAAATTTTGACTTGTTTTATGTAATGTTATAGAATTACTTTAAGCTCTACGGTTAGCTCAATTGGTTGAGTCCCTGTTGTTAGTAGATTTGAGTTAAGATGAATCTATGTTGTTTTTGAACAACACACAAGTTAAACTTGTTTATCATAAGAAATTTTTTAATTTCACTTTATTATATAATATATAGAAATTGTTTTTGTTTATTTAATATTTTTTAAACAATGGTCTCTTTACATTAAATTATACATTACATCACACTAATGAAATGTTTTAACTCTAAGAAATTTTAAATTTTGACTTGTTTTCTATAATATTATAGAATTACTTTAAGCCCTAGGATTAGCTCAATTGGTTGAGTCTCTGTTGTTAGTAATCTGAGTTAAGACGAATCCTTGTTGGTTTTGAACAACACACTAATAAAATATTTATCTATAAGCAATTTTTCAATTTTACTTATTTTTATATAATATATAGATTTGTTTTTGTTATTAATATTTTTTTAAATGGTCTCTCCTACATTAAATTATACATACATCACACTAATAAAATGTTTTATATAAGAAATTTTAAAATTTTGATTGTTTTTAATATATTATAGAATTACTTTAAGCCCTAGGGTTAACAAATCGGTTGAGTTCCTATGTTAAGGCATCTTTGCTATTAACATACTTTATATTGAGCCAATAGGAAGTGACCTTTTTGGTGAATTTGCATATTCTATGGCCTTTAGAGGTCACCCATGTGGGAGGTCCATAATCTCATAGTGTGAATTATAATAATATATATATATATATATATAGATATATGTTATTAATATTGTTTTAAATGCTCTTTCTTTACTCACATTGAATTATAGATTGAATTATTTTTGTTATTAATGATTTTTAAAATGTTATATGTCAACTCTGTAGAGACCAACCCTATAATTTTTCTTTAAATACTAAAAATACAACCATCAGAAAATAGCATTGGGAACTCAAAAATTATTAACCGTTATATAAAAATTTCCTAAATTTCACTTCATTGAACATATCATCTAATTTACATGTTATTAACGGAAACCATAATGAAGTCATACAAAAGAATATTATAACAACATAGGTACCGTTCACTAGGAAACGAGATTCAACTTGACTTGCCACTATTTTCCCTCCTTTGTTTTTTGTTGCCTCCAAGTGTGAAAGTCGACGTGCCTAATCTGAATGCAATGACCTACTGGTTGACCTCCCAACCTACTCCTTGGGTAGTCTCCTTCCCCACAGACCCCCAAGCTAGAATGGGGTTGTACAATGGAGGAATGTATTAGCTAGTAGAGGAGAGCACTCTTTGGTTCAAGGGTCCCCTCTCTAAATTCCTCTACCTCACCAAACTCACTATAGCTCGTAGTCACTACTCTGACATAATCTCATCCATCCAACAATAGGGTAAAGAAAAAGTTCCTTCTCCCATGGCCTGCACCTTCATTTATAGGAGTTTTCATCGGTGACACTTGGCATTTCATGCATAATTAATCATTTTTAATAATCCAATAGTTTGATTATTCACCCACTCATGTGTCACTCTCTCATCATAGATCTCGAAAACTATTTACTTAAATTTTGATTTAAAACTAATATTTTTCCTCACCTTAACAAGATTCATATTTCTTCTCCTAGTTGTCTCTTGATCCCTCTTTTTACTCCTTAATTTGTGTTTATTATTAAAGTCAATTTATAAGTCAAGATCTGATCCCCTATCTACTCCCTAATTTAACTCAAGTTATCTCTTAGATGGATATCCTTATGTTGGTTGTTACCACATGGAGGTTCTCTAAATTTTTCTAAAATTTAATTTATTAATCTTATTTTAATTCACCATCCTCTTCTCTTAATTAGGTTTAACTATTTTAGGATTAATATTTATACTTACATTTATGGCCCTCTTTCCTCTTTTTACCTAATTAAATTACATTATTTACCTAATATTTTCCAACATGGGAAGGGTAGAGTTTTTAAGGTAAAATATTTTATTTCTTCCTATGATCCTCTTCACCCAAGTTTTATTCTTGATTTAATTACCTGGGTTTCTAACATCATTTACCCTTGATGTGAATTTACCTGGTTTTCATATCTTGATTATATTTATTAATTTATTTATTTTTAACGATTCCAAGGGTGCCAAGTTTGGTCGTGCCCTTCAATAACTTGCCTTGAAGTTCCAAGGGTGTCACACCTAACAGTTTATTTGTGATTCCAAGGGTGCCATGCCAGTTTCCCTTCAAGCATTCAGTGGCTACGAGGGGAAAGTATAGGTGCAACGACATAGACACTATCATTTCTTATGTTTCCTATTATAGTGAGACTAATGGTGCCGGGGATCAAGGAATCCGCCTTGATGTATGCCCCCTAATAAAATCCTCATGAGCGACCTAACTTTGGGACTTGCCTCCATGACATCGTGATCTTCAAGGCGAAGGTGTTTCAACCTTTCTAGCCTAAGTCACGATGGGAGTGCTAGTGGGTGAGATCAAGGACACTATCCCACCCCTCCCATGCAGTTCCATCTAATTGTACAACCCCATCACCCATATATGAGTCATTTGGCCAAGCAACTAATCTATGCCTGCAACCACTAACATATCATCATAATATAGATAAGCATATATAGCAGGTTTCAAAATTGACTTAGAATTTAAAAGACAAAATATAAATTTTCATCAAATCGGGTGTCATCAACTCATCATATGCAAGTGCCTCTGGTGGTTTCCTGCCATACTCAATAATCATCATTAACAAGGTTTCTCAGTGTTGGTCATTGTCATAATAGCATCATCAACATCACCTAGTCATTCGCATCATTGTCCATTGTGAACCAGAGCTAATGCAAGTAGGTAACATAGGGGACATATCCATCATGGCTATCATCATCATAATATCAATGGAAACATAAAAACCCCTCAAGGCTATCAACATCGTAACATTAATAGAAAACATACCTATCCATCAAAGCTATCATCATCATGGTATCAATAGAGAGCATACATATCCTTTACTGCCATCATCATTATATCTTCAATACAGACCAAACATAGCCATTTATGCTATAATCATCATAATATAAATAGAGAACATGCATAACTAATGGAGAACATACATAAACATCACAACCGCTAATATCACAACCACTAATAATAGAGTCATGTGTCTGGATCCCCAACCTGAGGTCCTCAAAGAACAATGTGTGGGCCTTAGGGCTAAATAAATGTTAATGCCATATCATTGTTAGTCAACTAGGGTGGGGCACTACATACACCCCCTCTTAATAATAGACTTCATCTCGAAGTCCTTGGAATAGGTAAGGAAAATGGTGACGCATCTCTTTTGCATCCCCCCAAGTAGCTGAACTGGGACTATAATTGTCTCACTGGACCTTAACCTGGTCCACTAACTGTTGTCTAAGCTACAAGGTTCGCTAGTCTAGTATGTGAACTAGTTCGGCCATTACTATTCCCTCACCTGAAACTTGCAAATGACCAAAGTTAATAACATGCGAAGGATCTGAAATATAATGACGCAAAATAGAAATATGAAGCACATCATGCATACACACTAAAGATGGAGGTAAGGAAAGCCTATATGCCATCGGCCCTTTCCTTTCTAAGATTTCAAAAGGTCCCACAAACCATAGAGACAATGTTTCTCCCTTTCCAAATCTTATAGAGCTTTTTTGAGGCCTTACTCTCAGGAACACCCTATCTCCCACTTCATAAATTCGGTCTACCCGATGAGCATCAACATAACTCTTTTTTCGATCTTGTGCTTCTTTTAGCCTCCCCCTAATCATAGTCATTTGTTCTTCCATCTCTTGCACCACTTCTGGTCCTATTAATATTCAGTCCTCTAGTTGGTGCCAACTAAGAGGTATTCTGCAAGGTCTTCCATACAAGAACTCAAATGGCGCCATCTTGATGGAACTCTGATAGCTATTATTGTAAGCAAATTTCATGAGGGGTAATTAGTCCTCTCTGTCTGCCAATTTGTCTTAGGGTGATAAGCAGTGCTGAAGTTCAATTGGGTTCCTAAGGCTTAGATATCATTTTTAGGATTCAACTGCGTTAAGTAAGTCATTCAAACGTATGACCATTTCCATGAGAGGTAGTCGTAGCTGACTAATTTCTCATGATTTTTTAATAGTTCACTTAGCACTCATTGCATCGGGTGATGCTCACAGGGGTGAAGCTAGTCCAAAACCTTCCTATAAACACTGCTCCCCTATCAAATATGATCTTCATAGGCACTCCATGCAATCTCATAATCTCATCAATAAAAACTCTGGCTATTTCTGGTGACTTATATCTAGTCTTAACTTATATGAAATGGGTGCTCTTGGTCAACGTGACCACCACTACAAATATGGAATCATGTCTTCTTGAGGTCATTAGTCATCCCACGATGAAGTCCATTGATATAACTTCCCATTTAGATTTTGGTATCTCATGGGGTTGCAATAATCCTACTGGATGCCTAAGTTCAACTTTTACTCATTAACACTCTAAGCATCTTTCTACCAAGTTTACAATGTCCTTCTTCATCCCTTTCCAAAAGAAGAGTGGTTTCAAGTCCGTACTCATCTTCTTAACACCAGGGTGTGCCATGTGTACTACGTGGTGTGCTTCATTCAAGATTAACTGGCGTATAGCTTCAGTCAATGGTACATATATCCTTCCCCAAAATTGTAGTAGCCCATCATTATTAAGGGAGTATTCTTCATATTTTGGGACCCTCATTTCATCCTCCTTCAAACTTTTGATAACTTCCTAGTACCAGGTGTCTTTAAATTGTAAGTCAAGCAGTTTCTTACTCAAATTTGTCTTTAAGGTGAAAATATCTGAGTCCTCCTACTTAACGCATCAACCACCCTATTTATTGTTCCTTTTATGTAAATGATATCAAAATCATATTCACTAATTAGCTCAAACCATCGTTTTTGTCTTGAATTTAAGTGGTATTGAGCGAATATGTGTTGTAGCCCACAAATCAGTGTTAAGATCAAACTTCCTTCCTAGAAGGTAGTGTCTCCAAATCTTTAGTGCAAAAACAATTGCTACCATTTCTAGATCATGGGTTGCATATTTTTCTTCGTGGGTTCTAAGTTTCTTTGATGCATAAGGTTATGTACTCGAGGTTCACTCAATGAATTTATGACATATCACGTGTATTCGTGCTATAGTAAACAATATCTTTAATTTGAATATATATTGAAAAATAACTCTAAAACTCACATTATTTAACCCCTTACCAATATGAACGTAATACACTTTCCCAATTAAAAAACCCCCTACTTTCACTAGATATTGCAGGTATCCATTTTTCCTTTAACATTTTTTATATTCTTTTATAATTTTTTATTAATTTTGAGTTCCATCTTTTTTATACCTGTCAATATAAAACCCTTTACCCCTTTATATCCCCCGATACATTATGTAATTTTTTCCTCAATATATATCTCCCAATATAAATCCACGTGGTATGGTATTTTCCTTTCCCAATAAAACCTAATAAAATTAGATAAAATAAGAATAATTATATAAGACAAATTTTGTCAACATTTTTCAAACCAACTATATAAATTTATCAAAAAATAAATTAATTAATTTAATAATTTTATTTAATTGAAAATAATTTTAAATCTTTACTATTAAGAAAAACTATTTTAATTTATATATTTCCATTAAAAAAAACTTAATATACTTTGTAGTCATTGTTTAGACCACCTCCACTAAGTTCATGTGTTTTTTAGTTTGATCTCGTTTCAATCTCATAATGAAAATAAATACACCAAATACTATTGTCGTTACAGTCTAACCTAACCTATTTTTAATAAGTAAATATTTATCACCATTTATAATTACTCTCTCATAATTTATTTAAAAAATATAATATAAATAATTCCTGTTCAACACATAATTATTTTTAATTAACAAATATGATACAAAATATAATGAAAAAAAGCTGTTGTTTCTCAAATCCTTTCTCTTCATTGAAACGACAGTTTTATGTAGTTGAACCCTAAGGCACATGGTAGTTTCGACCTAGTGCTATTCAATTCAATTTGGTTTGTGTGCGCTTTCCGGAAAAAAAAAATTTACAAAATTTCATTAATATTAATTTAGAGATATTTCTCTCTCACACATATTACGGAATTCACTAGTATTATTAATTACGGAATAAATTTATTTTTGGTTGTTATGAAAAAAAGTTATTATGAACTTAATTATGATGATAACAAAAAATATTTCCTATTATTATCCATTGGTAAAGACTGTGGAGAGTAGAATGTAAAATTTTCATTTAGTTTCGACATATCTTAATAGGGTGATCAGCTTTAAAAAATGTCCAGATTTATAAAATATTAAATGGCAGTAATCTAATGTAAATCCATCATTAATGATAAAAAGAATGTTAGGTACCTACCCACCCCACCTTCAGTAAGTCCAACCTCAACGCATGTGAATGGGGCCAACCCTAAAGTCACTACTTGACCCACCCTTCCTTCTCTTTGCACATATCATTGAGGTGGGCCAGCAGAGATGCATATTTCCATGTTCAAAGTACTAGTAGAATGTTCTTTTGGGTGGCATGGTGATTAAGTGCCCCTTTCTCTTATGTAAAGAGATATATTTGCCTATAGTGATGGATCATCTTATGTTTACAAAGTATTAAACTGAATTTCATTGAATCTTCATCATTATTAGTGGTGGTGTTTTATATATATATTTATATTTATATTGCAATCCTATTGTTAATGATAAAAGGAATGTTAACTATCCACTTCATTTTAATAAATTCAACTTCAACCTATGTGAATAGGTCCAACTAGCCACTACTTTAGCCACCATTTCTTCTCTCTGCACGCATCATCACATTGAGGAAATTATTTACTAAGTCTTAAGAGAGGTTTTATCTATTATGATGTAAATTTTTGTTTTTGTAAAATTTGAGGAAAATCTCAAGAACATCAAAATATTTTATTTTTGTTGGATCTTAGTAGATTTGAGTTAAGATGAATCTATGTTAGTTTTGAATAACACACTAATAAAATATTTATCTATAAGAAATTTTTAATTTTCACTTATTTTATATAATATAAAAAATTGTTCTTGTTATTAATATTTTTTAAAATGGTCTCTCTCTACATTAAATTATACATCACATCACACTAATAAAATGTTTTAACTATAAGAAATTTTAAATTTTCACTTGTTTTATATAATATTATAGAATTACTTTAAGCGCTAGGGTTAGCTAAATTGGTTGAGTCCCTGTTGTTAGTAGATTTGAGTTAAGATGAATCTATGTTGGTTTTTAAACAACAACTAAAAGAATATTTATCTATAAGAAATTTTTAATTTCACTTGTTTTATATAATATTATAAAATTACTTTAAGCTTAGGGTTTAGCTCAATTGATTGAGTTCGTGTTGTTAAATCTTTGCCATAACATACTTTATAGTTGAAAACAATTAGAGAAGCAATCCCTTTTGGTGATTTGCATATTCTTGTGGCCTTAGAGGTCACCCCATCTACGAGGTTCATGAACCCATAGTAGATAATATATAATATATATTTATATATATATATATATAATAATAGATATATATATATATTATATATATATATATATATATGCTCTTTCTTTACTCACATTGAATTATTTTTGTTATTAATGCTTTTTAAAATGTTATATGTCAACTCCATATTAAGAAATGAAGGAATTACAAATCAGAATTATAAATATCTCTCTTCTATTTATAATGGATAATAAAATGGTTTTATGTTATTATTTACGCCGTAAGGTGTTTCCTTTGAGAAGAAGTCCCTCCCATGCCACCTGTAAGGACCTGCGGTCCAAAGGCGTCACCACTGAAGACGTGCGACAAGTTTGGAGGCAAACAGGCGTGTGGTTGAGTGAACAAAACAACAGAGCGGTCACTTGGAGCGTGCATGCGAAAAGTGAAGGAGGGAGCATGTTTATACGATGGACAACGTGGGTGTTCATCCATGGTAAGCCGATGATGATGGATAGCTGTGTTTGGGGTGTTGGCATTGGGCCGACTGAACGGTGAAGCAAGTAGAACGCATCGGTTGAGGAGAAACAAGGGTTGGCCGAATGATGGCCCGACCACACGACATCGCATATATATTAGTGTGTTGTTGGAGCGTTTTGGGATCATTCGACAAGCAAGTCTTCAAGGAGAAGTGTGTGGAAAAGGGTCGCAGCAAGGAGGCAGGCACAGATGGTTATGCGCCCAAGTTTTGGGCAGGTTGCTTGAACGCACAATTCTAAACGAAGGCTGGTCGAAGTAGGGCGTGCACAAGTGAAGGCATGGTCACCCGGTTGTGCAAGGTGTGCACGAGTGAAGGCGAGGGCGCCCGGTTGTGTGAAGGCACATAGGTGAAGGCGTGAACTCCCAGTTGTGTGGTTGTGTGGTTGAGTGGTTGTGCACGGGTTCTTGGGTAGCTCGGGTGAGCGCCCGCCCGTCGTGCAGAGGTAAATGCGGAAGTCGTGTATGGTGGAAATGGTGAAGTGTTGAGATTGTGAATGGAGGTGTGACTCGTGCCGAGGCACCCGTGTGTGGTGACTTGGTTACGACGAGGCACACCCAAGTTGGGCAAACAACACAATCGTGCGACGAGGTGAACAAAGGGTTGGTGAGTCGTGCAACGATCGTGCGGAGGTGCCGATGAGCTGGGCAATCGAGTCTGCTGAAGTTGAAAATTGGCTAAGTGTAAATTTGGGGTTTCCCAAGATTTAACTTGTAAAGCTTTGTAACATTGAAGATTGTATAATATATTGATTCGGGTAGACTCATATTGCAAGGAGTTTCCCCTCCCTTTATACTGTTGTGCATTTCTCTTGTATAATGTTGTTTATGTGAATGTTATGGGCTTTCACTGTATAAAGGTTAAAAATAATACTTGGTAACCAAAATAAAACTAAGTATCGAATGTTAGGCGTAGTCTACAATCGTAAGTATTGGTGAAAAGAAAAAGGTTGGTAGTGCCGCACCTTGCTATAAGCGATTGAAAGACTACAGTAGGTGTAGGGGTGTGACGGGTGGTATTAGAGCAGGGTTGCTCATGACGAAGTGTAGATGAAGCTAATTCAGGGTTGAAGAAGCTTGACAATTAATGACAATGGAAGTAGGTACTTGCAGATGAAGGAAGTTGGTTTCACATACAAGTGGAACAAGGGCTGGTTCATGATTGCAGGGAACTTGGTGAAGTTGGTGAATGGTGGAATGGGTTTAGCAGAGGTGAAGCTTAGTGCTTGGGCCAAGCTGAATGACAAGGCATGGCAGGTTTGGAAGAATGCAAAGGGAAGCTCTTGCTTACCTTATACAGGTTGAAGTAGATGAAAGAAGCGAACCCCTGGATTCAAAAGGAACTTGAAGTCTTGGAAAAGAATGTTGAAGACGAACTTCTTCAACTTGGTTGGACAATGGAGCAGGATGAAGATGCAGATTGTGCTAACAAAGAAGAGGAAACTGTGATAGTTGAAGATGTTGCAGATGTGACAACGATGGAGGATGAACTTGAGATTGATCAAGTTGGGCCAGGATCGTGCAGTTTGCAGACATGGGTGGATGAGGATACTCATATGGAGAAGCTTCAAGATGATGATAATGTAAGTATTGATACTTGTGTTTCACTTGAGCATTTGGTAGATGGACCATATGCAAGGAAGGGAAAAATCAGTTTGCCGATGCAAGGGAGGATCTTACCATGGATGTCTATGATGAGACCTTGTATGGAGAAGAAGGGATTGTTGATTATTGCAGGACTTGTTGGGGTTGTTTGTGACCTTATGATAGAAGGTATAAGGGCCCATGACAAGAGAGGAACATGATGATCATTGCGGAGGATTGGGTCATGCTTTAGCCACATGGAGAATTGGCTAAGTGCCTGGCATGACTCATGGACAGATTGAGGAGGGCACACACTTGAGGTATGATGATACTTGGGTGGACCTCTCATGGCTGAGACCAAGAGCAAGTCTTGGTGGAACCTTTAGTGGGGGAGCTATGATGGAAGAGAATCATGATGATGATGATGATATGGTTGGGTGACCGAGTTCACTAGACCGAAGATTATAGACTTGGATGAGGATGACCGATTGTTGTGATGAGTCTACTTGGTTGGACTACATGGGGAACTTTTTCATGGACATCAAGTTGGAGACATGGAGCATGGCAGTCTTATGCAAGGACATGAGGCCGAAGCACTTGAAGAGGTGTCACTTATGGGCATCCAATGAGAAGTGCCAAGGCAGGGATGTTGTGCAGGTAGAATTGTTGGTGTGACATGGAGATGTTTCACTTATGAGCCGATGGAGAGGTTGTGCATTCTTGTACAACAAGGCCATGGACTTGGATGGAGTTGTGAGTAGAAAATGGAGCATTCCTACTACATAGAGAGTTGAGGCATCTTACAGAGACCTTTGGGCCGAGACTTGTATGCTTGTTGAGATGTTGGTTGGAGATGACTCATGGAGCTCAAGATGACATGAGATTGTGACTTTTAGGGGACTTCATGTATGGTGGACTTGGAGGATCCGATGCATTGAGGAGCTGAGGTCAGAGACTTTCATGCAGGATGGGGTGCATACTTTCAAGTACATGTATGGGAATGGCTTGAAAAAGTGGCTTGATGTGGAGGATCGATACGAGACACTTTGGAGTGATGGAGTTACGACGATGATGATGCCTTGGTAGGACACTTGGGCATGGGTTGAGCTGAGACTTAACCACTTTTGACACATGGGATTTGATTGATCTATGATCATGGGTAGCACATGGATAGATGAGACAGGTGTATAATTGTTTCTATGGAAAACTTGAGGGATGGCACATTGCATATATGATGGAGGTTGCTTCACGGACCTGGATGTGGCACATCGAGAGTCGGAGTTTGATGAGATGATCTCTTCATATTGAGGATATACACATATGGATGATGATGTTGGGGTAGATGTGGCTGATTTCATACAGCACATTAGTACCAGACATCATGGACAACATGTTGCATATGAGATGGAGGCTACTTCATGGACCTGAGCATGGCTTACACTTATATGGATATGGATTCTTGATCGAGTTGAGGATGTGACAGGATGTTCTAAGAAACAACTAATGACGACATGAGGATGTGCATTCTCATGGTTTGGGCGTGACAGTTGGATTAGCTACCCAACTAGTTCAAGTCATGAGGGGATCCAGTGTACAGAGATGTGTTAGCAGTTGTTGGAGTATCATGGCAGCAGTTCACACGAGGACAATACATGATGAGGTCGACACGATATGTTGCAGGAAGCATGTAGCTTGAGATGGGGGCGACAAGCCTTCCAAGATGGAGAGCAGCCTGTGGAGATTGTGACAGGGTGGTCGATGATCATGGATTGAGATGATTTCGAAAGTATGACATATCGATGGGGTGTATACCTTGGTATGGTGATCTTGGTGACAGATGGTTACCGAGACAAGACATGATAGAGATGGTAGTTCTACATATGTTGTAGGGATGTTTGCAGTATGTGGAGGAGTTGACATCATGGATGAAATAGTTGTTGATGATCTTGGTGGATGGCTACTAGAATGGTATGTTGTCAAGGATGACAATGATTTCAAGTGGGGGAGGATGTAAGGACCTGCAGTCCAAAGGCGTCACCAATGAAGACGTGCGATGAGTTTGGAGGCAAATAGGCATGCGATTGAGTGAACAAAACAACAGAGCGGTCACTTGGAGCGTGCGTGTGAAAAGTGAAGGAGCGAGCATGTTTATACGATGGAAAGCGTGGGCGTTCATCCATGGTAAGCCAACAATGATGGATAGCTGCGTTTGGGGTGTTGGCAATGGGCCAACTGAATGGTGAAGCAAGCAGAATGTGTCGGTTGAGGAGAAACAAGGGTTAGCCGAATGATGGCTCGACCACACAATATTGCATATATATTGGTGCGTTGTTGGAGCGTTTTGGGATCATTTGACAAGCAAGTCTTCAAGGAGAAGTGTGTGGAAAAGGGCCGCAACAAGGAGGGAGGCACAGATGGTTATTCGCCCAAGTCTTGGGTAGGTCGCTTGAACACACAAGTCTAAATGAAGGCTAGTTAAAGTAGGGCGTGCACGGGTGAAGGCGTGGGCACCCGGTTGTGAAAGGCATGCACGGGTGAAGGTGAGGGCGCCCGGTTGTGCGAAGGCACACAGGTGAAGGCGTGAATGCCCGGTTGTGTAGTTGTGTGGCTGAGTGGTTGGGCACAGGTTCTTGGGCAGCTCGGGTGAGCGCCCGCCCGTCATCCAGAGGCAAACGTGGAAGTTGTGTACGATGGAAACGATGAAGTGTTGAGATTGTGAATGGAGGTGTGACTTGTGCGGAGGCACCCGTGTGTGGCGACTTGGTTATGACGAGGCACGCCCAAGTTGGGCAAACAACACGATCGTGTGACAAGGTGAACAAAGGGTTGGTGAGTCGTGCAGAGGCGCCGACGAGTTGGGAAACCAAGTTTGCCGAAGTTGAAAATTGGCTAAGTGTAAATTTGGGGTTTCCCAAGATTTAACTTGTAAAGCTTTGTAACATTGAAGATTGTATAATATATTGATTCGGGCAGACTCATATTGCAGGGAGTTGGCCCTCCCTTTATATTGTTGTGCATTTCTCTTGTATAATGCTATTTACGTGAATGTTATGGGCTTTCACTGTATAAAGGCTAAAAATAATACTTGGTAACAAAAATAAAACTAAGTATGGAATGTTAGGCATCGTTTACAATCGTAAGTATTGGTGAAAAGAAAACGGTTGGTAGTGCCGCACCTTGCTATAAGTGGTTGAAAGATTACCGTAGGTGTAGGGGCATGACACCACCTGTACAGTTGTGGGATGTTTATTTTGGTATTAGATGACTGAAATAAATTCTGCCATCAGATTGAAAATTGGAATTATCAGTTACAATTCAGTACAATGATAATCCAATAGTTAGTGAGACAAAACATTACTTATCAATGGGGATTGAGTACCTTCACTGGACAAAGCCTCGTGTAGCAGCACACCTATGACCGTATCCCAACCTTCATGAATTCCTTCAATTCGAAGAGTTGACTGCAATTATACGATCTTGCTTCAACAAATATTTTATGATTTGTATAGTTGTTTCAGGATAGGCGCATAGTGATCCATATCCCCTCAGGTGCCGATAAAGAGCCCTGCATGGAAGTTCAGTTCAACATTAGTGCATGTTAATTAATGTGTCCGTCCAATAAATATAATTGACTATATATTAGTTTTAATTAGTGCAACAAATTGTAGTTCGACCTGTCGTCTTTCTTTTTCTTAATGTCCTATTCTAATAATTTTTTTGTAGAGTTCCATCTGCTGCCCAGAATATGATAGCACCGCTGCACAAAGGATCTTGCTAAGGGGTTTTGAGCCTCTTCCTTGCCAGATTTGTTTTCTCGGGAGGAATGGTTGAATACGCTTGCTGGGGACAAACAAATGGTGTAGTTCAAAGGTTTCTTGGGATACTAACCCTTCTTGTCTTACTTGTGCGGGGATTCTCAAGATGCAAGAAAAAAAGTTTCACTGACGTTGGCTTTACATATCATTCTACCATTTCATCCTACTTCATCCCTTAGAACTATACCAATGGCAAGGGACAAATTGAGTGCTTTTCTAGATAAGATACTCTCTTCTTATATTCTCTCCAAACTTTGTTTAGCAGATGTGATGCACTATTCTTTGCTATCCAGTTAGATGGAGTTACTTCTCTACTTTTTAACCTCATCTCAAATTTTCCTTCCTAAATTTTTTTTATGGTGGAGAAACAAAGAAAATAGGCAATTGATTCAGTCTTGTTCTTTCATCCTGCTCAGCTTGAAAGTTTTGAAATTTTAGTTTCCATGGGTGATCTTGATAGAGGGATAATTGGTAAATGTTTGCGAAGATGGGTTCAATCCGCATCTTTAAAACAAGTGAAACAAATCGATCTTAGAATTGGCATTTTCTTTGATGTTCCAACTTCTCTGTTTTCTTGTGAATTCCTAACATGATTGCAACTTGAGTATTTTTACTTAATATGACTACCCCTTACTTCAACGACTTCAAATGCCTTGAAGCTTGTTGTTTGTCATTCATCGATACAAAGCTTGTTGTTTGAGCATCTTGTAGAAAAATGGCCTATTCAAAACTTGAAGATTCATGATTGATTGTCACTTGTAACGCAATAATATTCATCTCAAGGAAACTTCACAATGTAAAAAATTATAACATTCGGTCACTTTAAAAGATAGGATCTCATCTGATTTTCTTGAAAGACAACTATAAACTTTAAAAATCTCTTCCTCATAAATTGGAAGAGGCCTTTGCCAAACTATAAGCAACATTTGCAGAATTTTCTTGGCACGTGAATTTTCTAGAGGTCTTTTCTTGTTCTGAACAAAATATGGACAACCTCATGATTTTGGCCCTCCTAATGAACAAACTTGACTAGTATTTGTAAATTTTGTAATTTAAATGACGCACAACCCATTAAAGATATTTTTAGACTATTTTTCAATAAAATCTAATGTTTTCTTTACTATACAGTCTGAGCTAAAATTTACACTTTCTAAAGCGAGACTCTATGCTTAGGGGGGCCGATCAAAAGAAGTTATGAAAAAGAACCACAAATATTAGATAAAATAGTTACAAAGGGAAAATTGATGAGAACAAAGAATCTACCTTTCATCTTAACGATTTTCCAGTGCTTTATTGCAATCTTCCAACCTTGAACCATACATTGCATTTTCAAGCTATTTTCCTATCTCTACTCCTATATATATTTATATATGATTTCATATCAACATATTTTAGTTCTAAAGTCTCCCTACATTTTTGTTATATTGATCCCACTTCTTTTCTATGTGCGTCTCCCTACTCATTTTCTCCTTTAAACGGTAAGTGGTAAAGTCAAATAAAGCATTCCTATTTTATTAATGTTGATAGACATATTTTTCATAATTTTGCAACTTAACTGAGTTGAATACATCTATTAAACAATGTCTTTCCATCTTCTATTATTATAATATTTTAGTTATTTCCATTTTGTTGGGTTGTGTTATATTCTTTCCATGACTAGCCCACGTAGTTAACCGAGGGTTAGAAGGGGGGCGAAGCCCCCCCTCGTTGCGCCGATTGCATAGTGGGGGGAGTCACAAGGGGTTTGAGGGGTAGGTAACCACACTCTATGGGGTCTGGGGCAACGACCTAGAAAATTTTGTTCTTGGACCCTATATTAGGTTGGGCGGACCTACCTATGGTTTTGTGCAAGATTTTTCGCACATGGTTTTGGACGTGATGGTTTTTGGTCCATGGTATTGGATGCTTTGGCATGTATAAATATGTATTGTAACAATGAAAGGAACATAATAAAAAATCAAGCTGGTAATCCCGGTTTTGGGATCGAGGGGAAAATATCTGTGTATATGTGTTTTATGTGTTATTCTCTCACATCGTTTATTTTCTATGTTTTAGAATTTATATGAAGGTAATTTATATATGGGGTTTGAAACCTACATTTGGTATTAGAGCTATTTTGGCTTCAAGGGGACGCCTTTGTTACTGAGGGGTTTCGCTCGGGCCTATGGTAGACCCTGTTCAGTGGGAGATCTAAGAGATCGATTCTGGTAGTGAAAGAAGATGGTGAGCAGTGGAAAGATAGAGATCGATAAATTTAATGGTCAGAGTTTTGAGTTGGGGAAAATCAAGATGGAGGATCTGTTGGTGGATAAATATTAGTGGATCGCGGTAGATCCTGGTACTAAACCAATGGGAGTGTCTAATGAAGAATGGAAGAATTTGGATCGGAAGGCAAAGAGCCCAATACGATTGTGTGTCTTAGATTCAGTATTGTTGAATGTATCAAGGGAAGCTACGATGAAGACTTTGTGGGACAAGTTAGGGACTTTGTACCGATCTAAGTCTCTGGTGAATAAACTGTTCCTACAGAAAAAGTTGTATAACCTGAGGATGAAAGATGGAGACTTGGTGAAAGAGCATCTGAATGCATTTAATACTGTGGTAAGTCAATTATCGTCTGTTGATATCAAAATTTCAAATGAAGATAAGTGCATTAGTTTTTTGTGTTCTCTACTAGATACGTGGGATAGTCTGGTTATTGCAATAGGTATAGCAATGCAACTGCCTTGCAGTTTGATGAAATAGTCTCATCCTTGCTGACAAAGGGGATGAGATAGAAAAATATGGAGAGACAGAATGGTGATGCCTTGTCTGTATGAGGACAATCCTAAAACATAAACAAACATAAGTCATCAAGTGGGAGATCTAAATCTAGAGGGAGATCTAAATCTCCAGGAAAACCTATAAAGGTGATGTGCTGGAAATGTGGAAAGGAAGGGCACTACAAAAGGGACTGTAAATCTAAAGCTCCTAACAAAGGAAAGGGATCTGATGATGCTCCTTCTACAAAGGCGAAAACCACCTCAAATGAAGGTGGGGATGTGTACTTGGCTTCTTCAAATACACATGTAGATCATGAGGCATGGTTGATTGACTCAACTGCATCCTTTCACTTCACTCCCCATAGAGAGTGGTTCTGCGAGTATGAGAAATACGATGGTTGTGATGTCTTCTTAGGGGATGATGGTTGTGATGCGAGTATGAGAAAAGTAAAGTTGAAGTTGCAAGGTGGAGGGGTTAGAACACTTCCGGGTGTTCTACATATTCCTGCATTGGCTAGAAATCTGATTTTTGTAAGCAAGTTGGATGATGCAGTTGTAAAAATAGTGTTTGAGAAGGATACCTACAAGATGGTTCGGGGAGAACTAGTATTGATGCGAGGAGTTCGGATTGGAACTCTGTACAAGCTACAAGGTAGCACTGTTATTGATGGGTGCAACAATTCTGTGGTTCCTGAAAATGGAATAGAAAATCTAGTGGTCTCTGGAGAGAATTCCATGCTATGGCATCAAAGGCTTGGACATATTGGAGAGAAGGGCCTTCGAATACTTCCTGGTAAAGGTATGGTAGAAGGTATGAGTAATAGCTCTCTGGATTTTGATTTCTGTGAAAATTGTGTATATGGGAAGCAGAATCAGGTGAGTTTCCCCTCTGGTGGTAAGAGGGCAAAACAAATATTAGAGCTTATGCGCAGTGATGTGTTTGGACCTATGAAGGTTCCATCACTAGGTAAGTCTGTGTACTATGTATCATTTATAGATGACTTCTCAAGGAATACATGTATATATTTCCTTAAAAAGAAATCTAAAGTCTTTGATAAGTTTAAAAAATTTAAGGCTCTGGTGGAAAACCAGACAGAGAAGAAGATAAAGGTGTTGAGGACACATAACAGTGGAGAGTTTTGCAGTAAGGAATTTGAAGAATTCTGTAAGAAGTGTGGTATAGCACAGCTGAAGACTACTCCATATACACCTCAACAAAATGGAGTTGCAGAAAGAATGAACAAGATGTTGATGGAAAGGGCAAGAAGCATGCTTAGTGGTGCTGGGTTAGGACAAGAATTTTGGGCAGAGGTGGTGGAGACAGCATGTTACCTGGTCAATAGATCACCTTCATCAGTGTTGGAGGATAAGACTCCACAAGTGGTATGGACTGGTAAGAAACCCTCTCTTTCACATTTGAGGGTATTTGGATGTGATGCATATGTACATGTTCCAAAGGATAAACGAACCAAGTTGAATAGTAAATCTGAAAAATGCATCTTTATTGGGTATAAGGATGGTTTAAAGGGTTATAAACTTTGGAACCCAGTAACAAAGAAGGTTGTGTACAGCCGAGATGTGGTGTTCAGAGAGGTGAAAGATGTTATTAAACATGAAGTCCAACCAAAGGAACCTAAGAAGATAGACTTTGAGATAAAGGAGGAAGAATCAAACTCTATAGCAGAGGAGGAATCAGAAGATGAAGAGCCACAAACTCCGGGTGTGAGAAGATTAGTTCGAGAAATAAGGCAACTAGAAAGGTATAGTCCATCTACTTTCTATTCAAATTCTGCTTTATCTATTACTGATGATGATCCCATAACTGTGAAGGAAACAATAGATTTAGAGGATGAAAAAATCTAGAAAGAGGCCATGGTTGATGAAATGGCATCTTTGCACAAAAATGAGGCTTGGGATCTAGTGGAGTTGCCAGCTGGAAGGAAACCCATTAGCAGCAAATGGGTGTTCAAGAAGAAGACAAATGCAAAAGGAAAGGTGGAGAAATAGAAAGCTCGATTGGTAGTAAAAGGTTATTCCTAGGCATCGAGAATTGATTTTGGTGATATTTTTTCTCCTGTTGCTAAGGTAACTTCTATTAGATTACTTTTATCTATTTCTACTATTTTTTATTTTGAGGTAGAATAGATGGATATGAAGACAACATTTCTTCATGGGGATCTGGAAGAGGAGATCTACATGAAGCAACCTAAAGGCTTTGCAGTGAAGGGTAAGAAAAAACTAGTATGCAAGTTAAAGAAGTCTCTGTATGGGTTAAAACAATCACCAAGGATGTTGTATGAGAAATTTGATACATTTATATGAGGACTTGGCTTCATTAGAAGCAAAGTAGATCACTGTGTGTATTTTAAATTAATTGGCGGCTGTGTTATTTATCTGATCTTGTATGTGGATGATATGTTGTTGGTTGGAAATGACAAAGAAATTATCGAGGATTTGAAGACCCATTTGTCCTCCAAATTCGACATGAAAGATCTTGGTGCTGTAAACTATATTTTGGGCATGGAAATTAAAAGATATCGAACAAGAGGAAGCTCTGGTAAACTAGAGGATGTATGTCGAGACACAATGTTGCAGAGGTTTAATATGCAGGATAGTAAACCGGTGAAGGTTCCTATTCCTGTAGGTGTAAAGTTATCTGCTGAACAGTGTCCCAAGACACAAGAAGAGGAAGAGGACATGTCCCATGTTCCATGTGCAAGTGCAGTCGGTAGCCTGATGTATGCTATGGTCTGTACTACACCAGACATTTGACATGCAGTGGGATTATTGAGCAGGTCTATGTCAAAACTAGGGAAGGAGTAATGGACAACAATGAAGTGATTTTTCAGGTGTTTGTGTGGCACTAGTGATTATGGTTTGTGCTACAAAGGAGGCCAGGATTGGACATAGTGTTGGATATTCATGGCTTTGTTGATGCAGGCTAGGTTGGGGATCTGGATCAGAGAAGATCTACAAGTGGTTATGTGTTTAACCTATTTGGAGGTGTAGTCAATTGGATGAATAAGAAAAAATCTGTAGTGGCACTATCAACTATAGAGGCAAAATACATGGCATCCACTCATGCAAGCAAGGAAGCAGTTTGGTTGCAGAGATTGTATTCAAGTATGGGGTTAGTACAAGGAGCTATAATGATAGACTGTGACAACCAAAGTGCAATTTTCTTGGAAAAGAACCCTGCATATCATTCAAAGACAAAGCACATTGATGTTCAATATCACTTTATGAGGGATATGATAGAAGACAAAAAGGTCTTGCTGGTAAAGGTGGACACTTTGAAGAATACCGTAGATGCATTGACAAAATTTGTGAGCTCTAAGAAGTTCTCTTGGTGTAGAGAAACAATGGGCATTGCAGGGCTGGATAAATGACTAAGTTCTCTTGTGCCCCCCTATGGAAAGAAAAGAACAAGTGGGATAATGTTGGGTTGTGTTATATTCTTTCCACGACTAGCCCACGTAGTTAACTAGGGGGTTAGAAGGGGGGCAGAGGCACCCCTTCGTTGCGCCAACTGCGTAGCAGGGGCAATCACAGGGGGTTTGAGGGGTGCAGGTAACTCCACTCTATAGGGTCCGGGGTAGCGCCCTTGAAAATTTTGTTTTTAGACCCTATATTAGGTTGGGCAGACCTACCTATCGTTTTGTGCATGATTTTCCACACATGGTTTTGGACGCGATGGTTTTCAGTCCATGGTTTTGGATGCAATGGTTTTCGGTCTATGGTATTGGATGCTTCAACATGTATAAATATGTATTGTAACATTGAAAGGAACATAATAAAAAATCAAGCTGGTAGTCCCAGTTTTGGGATCCAGGGGAAAATATTTGTGTATATGTGTTATTCTCTCACATTGTTTATTTTCTGTGTTTTAGAATTCGTATGCAGGTAATTTCTATACGGGTTTAAAACCTACACAATTTCTATTTCTTTTCTTTTTCATGTTTTTAATTACAAAGAAGGTTTATTTCTAAAACCAACTTAGATTCATTTTAAACTTGGATTTACCAAGTGTTGGGAGAAATCAAGTCTAAAATTAATATGAATCTAAATAAGTATTCTTATGTTTTATAATTGATTTATAATGGATTTCTTCAAGGCTCTTCATCATAACAAATACCAATACCATGAGCTTGTAAACCAATATTATTAAACCCATCAAATGACTAACTCAAACTTATATTAATAATTATTATTTTTAAAATTAAATTTTATTTTAAATAATTTAACCAATTCAACATAACATCAAAAATGTTTTACAATATCACTAAACTTTAATACACTTCTCACTTTGGAACACAACAAATTATTAAACATATTTTAAATATACAAATTTTTTCATTTCTAACTAGATAAAAAGTAGAATAAATTATATGCTCACACTTTTATATCAATAAAGTTTATGTTCGACGGTGAATACGAGGTGGTGATGTTCCTCACCAAAATTCAAACCTCTCAAGGGCATGTTTCCCATTGTGGGTCATTTTATCTTTGTTTAAAATATTTTAAGGTGGGGAAAATAGACATTATATGTCCATGGTTTTTTTAGTTTTGTTGACTTATTGTGTTGTATTTGGAATTTATTAGATAAATAAATTCAAGGAATTAGAAGGACAATTAATTTTAACTTTATTTTATTCTTGACAACTTCACTTAATAAAAAAATAGATTAACTAGATCATGAATATATTGTAGTTAAGGGTAGTAATCATTATTGTTTCTTTTCAATTTTTTTTTTTTTTTTTTTTTTTTTTTTTTTTTTTTTTTTTTTTTTTTTTTTTTAATTTGTAAATGTGCTTGATTTTTTTGTAGGATGTTATGAACTCATTTTATGGTAACTAGCTTAGATCTATCTTAACTCGAGATCTACCAAACATCAAGAGTGATCAAATGTCTTTTCACTCTCAAGAGACACTTGGATGTTATGAACTCATTTCATGATAACTAACCTAGATCCATCTTAACTCAAGATCTACCAAGCACCAAGAGAGATCAAATGTCTTTTCACTCTCAAGAGACACTTGGTAGATCCAGAGTTAAAGATGAATCTAGGTTGGTATTATGTTAATTTTACATCTCTATACATAAAAGTATTATCACTTTTCATTTTATTAAAACCTTGATTTAATCTTTATGGAATATCCATTATAATATTTTTAGTTGTAGTGAGTGTAGAGGGTTTAGATATATCTCATATGAACTCATCATACTCTTTGTTCACCGTCCTACGCTCCTTACAAAATCCGGTTTCACTTGGTTTTTTGTGAAGTCACATTTTATAGTTAGAAACAATATTTCGTGGGAACCGTTTATGAATGCATTTGATGCATAATTGATTGCAGTACAACAAATTTGGGTTGCCACAAATCTTTATGCAAAGAACCACACCTTTAATTATGCTAATGGAGACATGTATAAATGAAAATGCCTATGGAGAAAACTCACTGTGAAATTTGATCTAGAACCATTACCATATGAGAGTGAATGTTTTAGTCTCGCTAGATCAATGAAAAACAAAGGTCTGGTGTGTCATGCAATTGTCAATGAAAATAAGCTCTTTGGTTGAGCACTTGGGAAAGAAATTGAACATGCCTCTATTTTGAGTAGATTGTTTGATTTCATGACATTTAACATTAACATTTTTTTCACTCAAATTGGGCTATAGTTAGATCACTTAACATATCACATCTTTTTCATCTTTGCTCTTCTTCCATATGTGTTACCGACTTACGATGTTTCCTTTGCAACATCTGGTGCAAATGCTAGCATATGTATGTATGTTACATGTCAAGTGAACATAAAATGAATAGATCATGTAATACTAATAATATTAATATTATGTGTCATTTGTCAATTCCATATTAAGTAGTGAAGAAATTAAACATCTCTCTCATATTAGAAAGTAAATTATATATATATATATATAATATATATATATATATATATATATATATATATATATTTTTTTTTTCTTCTTTCTAATTTTCAGTTACATTATCTCTTTATATAAAATTTGATGTGAAATTAAGGTAGAAATTGAAGAGAGAACATGTAAAAAAATATTAATAATAAAAATAATTTTATATATTAGATAAAAAAAAAAAGTGAAAATTAAAAATTTCCTATAGTTAAAATATTTTATTAGCGTGTTGTTCAAACCATATCCATCTTAACTCCATAATTTACCAAGATCTAAAAGGAATCAAATATCTTGAAGTGCTTTTTCAAAATTTTGCACTAATTCTTTCTTTTACCTTTTGAGAGACTTAATCCCTCTTGGTATTTAGTAAATACAAAATTAAAATAAATATGTAAAATTAAAGTGAAAATTAAAATATTTTATTTATGATAAATATCTTTTTTTTTTAATTAACATTTTTTAATTTGTTAATATAAATATTATTTCAACATCTCCATAACTATAAAGTATCTCTCCCATCATAATAATAAAAATTCTACGATTTAAATAGTTTTTAAAAATTTATTCAAAATATCATATAAGATAATATATCATAATATTAGTAACAATTTAACTACATAGATATTATAAGCTTGGGGTATCAAAAGTAGAGCATAAGTTCTTCAGTCAAACACCAATGCATGATAAGTGTTATTCATCATTGGTATCTTAGAGAAAGTAAACACTAAATAAGATGGTGCAATCTCATAATACATTGGCTATGAAGCATTCATCTCACACTATCAAATCTGAACCTTTTGAACTATCTCAATTTAATTTTGAACTATTTTGTATTTATTTATTGTAATATTTTTAATTATTTTTCAAGATAAAGATACAATAGCATTATATAATTTATATGAAAATTTTAAAAAACAATTTTGATTTTTGTTTTTCTTTATAATATTTTAATCGTTTGTTTAAAGTTATTTATTTGATAATTATATATAGTTAATATGGAAATACATAAATTAAATTTAAACTTTAGTTGATTTCTCTTATTTCATTAGTTTTTCAATTATATTGCTTTTTCTTATTTTATCTAATTATGATTTATACTGCTTTCATTTTAGGATGTAATTTTATTTGTAGAAATTGAACTTAGTTGGAGAGATAACAATCATTCTTCCCAATCATCTATGATAAAACCAATTGTATGTGTATATATACCAAAACACACACAATTGGGTTTACCTTTGGTGGTTGAAACACACAATTAAGATTATCTTTAGTGGTTAGAAGGAATTATTGTTATCCTCTTCACTCGAGTTCAATTCCCACACAATTTTCAATCCCACAGTATTTGATGTGATGAACTCTATTTACATGGTTTTCAAACCCATGGTAATCACGCTGTATTCTTGCAAATATTGAGTTGCACTTTTTATATTTGATGTTAAGTTTTGAAGGATAACTCACACTATTCTTGCAAATATTTAGTTGCACTTTCTATATTTGATGTTAAGTATTAAATGATATCCATTGCATTTTTAAAGTCATATAATCCATAAGAAAATACATGTGTGTGTGTATATATATATATGTGTATGTGCGTGTGTGTGTGTGTCAATAGCCATCTTCTAGATAAAATTTCCTTATTTATTACCATAATATATTATATGATTGGTATTTACATTCATTCTCTTAAATGATGAGTTTTTATATAACTTGAATGCATTTTTTTCAACTTATGAATTTTTAATTTTATTGTATTAATCTAGGTTTGGTGATTTTGTAATATCAATATTTAGTTATTTTTAATCCATTAAGATTGTGTAAAGTCCAAAGTCCCTAGGTAAATTCATATGCCAACAACCACCCAATTCCCATATACTCTGCCACACATTCCAAGGCCATACTAGCCCAAGTGTATAAAAACTACAGAGCAAATGAGGACCAAAACCAAATTATAAAAAGGAAATTGAAGACAAACAAATGGGCATTAAGACATAATTGTTGTAATGTCCTATGAAATATTTATTAATAATAACTTAAAGGATAAGGACCATCCCCACACCAATTTATCTCAAATATGAACACGCCCTTATGTACTACACAAAACCAGAGAGGACATTAGCAAGGTAAAATCACAATTGGCTTTAGTATAGACAACCCAACAAGGATGTGTTCATGGTGCTCAAGTTCAAGTTTCATCAACCAAATCTACTTTCTCTTTGCCTCTTGTAATTCCCAACCTAAATGAGGTAGCATCATGAAGAATTTAATCCTTTTAGATGACTAATTTTGATGCTTTATATATCAATTTTGTTAATACCCATTAAATGTTGTGAAATTCACATTAAATATAATTCGTTGTGCCTCATGCACATATTATGCTTATATGGTTTATATTATTATCATCGATGTATGTATGTATGTATCTATGTGGAGAGTTGAGTGAAGGAAAGGTGTAAACTGTAAATTTTCATATCCATAAGAATTTTCTATAGTCTAATATAGAGAATAATGTGTAATCCTTCCCTACTCAACATACGAGGGTTGAGAAGACATTTGAAAACAATGTTAAATAATAAAATAAATATTTCAATATTGGGAATTTAAAAAAAGATCTTTATTACATTTGTAAGTGTCTATTACATCCCAATATGTGGGAGATGTGTAAAAAATATTAATAATAAGTTAAATATTTTAATGTTGGAAATTAAAAAAAAAATATTATATTTATAAGTGCTTTTTACATTCCAATATGAAGGAGAGGTGTAATTCATATCACTGCCTAACATGGATTTGACATTTTGTAATTACAAAAAGCATTAATAATGAAAAAAATTCCAATGTTAGTTGCAACTAAAATTTTTCAATATCCATCATAAGTAAAATATTTCAATATCAACTTTATATATCCATAACGCAATCAAGAGTAATGATTTCTTATTACACCTAGGAGGTTTTTATAATCCATGGTGAGGGAGATGTCAACTGGGAGTTGACACGTGTCATTTAATATATATATATATATATATATATATATATATATATATATATATATATATATATATATATATATATATATAACTCATCCCTCTATTTGCAAACCCTTTTTAAATTGTAAAACTTGAGGAGAGATTTGCATCTTCAACATTTTGATCCCTTTTGGCCCATGATGTCTTAATGAGGTCATTGCCATTCATGAGTTAATATATAGAATTTGTAAGGAATTGTACATGTTAAATGAGAATAATTTAATATAGGTTACAACATGTTTCCATTAGTGATAGATAGATGATATGATGTTGGTTTCCCACCCTGCAATTTGAGAGGTCCAACACAAGAAGTAACTTCCTAAGCCACCATTCCTTCTTTTCTCACACATCACATTAGGGTGGGCCATGTAGAGCCCCAAAAATGATGACTAATATTGGAACACACAAGCTTGCATCTGCATTCATGGTACCAATTGAATGTTATTTTGGGGTAAAATTCTAAGAGAGTACATGTTTTTCTTATATTGAGAGAGAGAGAGATAGAGATTTTCCTATTGTGGTTGATCATCCCATGCATAGAAAGCACTAAATATGATTTCGTTGAAGTTATGATAGTTTATCGTTATTGGTGTTTGTGTTTGCAATAGTGGCCAATCACACATAAAATATGATTAAATGTTTATATAAATGTAAATTAAAAAATTATTTTTATTTTATTTTCCCTATATGAGGGTAAGTTTTGTAGCAAGGGATTTTTTTATGTGCTTTTGTGTAAAGAATAAGGTTTATATTTCGATAAATTATGGGTTTACCCCCTAATTTTCTTGAAAATTGGTAAAAAATTATATAAATTGTGTCAATCATATGTAATCAGATATGATTAATGGTTAATAAACATTGGGTTCAACGATAACACATCCACTGGAATGTGTACCAATTTAACAATTATTATTCACCCCCCCAACTTGCTCAATGAATAACATAGAGGGGGGTCCAAAACATTTTTTGGGTGGTATACCACCAAGGCTATATGTTTCTAGTCATTGGGTCTACCACCCCCCAACAAGAAAACCTACTTTTTGGACTCACATTGTGATGTCAAAAGGCACTACAAAGTTAAATGACAGGACAATGTGACAGGTCATTTGGAGGCCAGTAGGGTCAATGATGGAGTAGACACATGGATACACCAATTGATGTGTCAATTGACTATGTAGTGATGCGTTAGCTAATTGGGTAGTGACATGGAATGAAACATGGTAGGTGGTATCTTGACATGACCCTCAAAATTTAGGGAAATTGCTTTCCAATTGTTTTTTCATCAAATCAAAGCTTGCCACATATCCAAAGAGTGAAAATTTGAGGTTAAAAGGAAAAGAGGATAGACAAACCTTCATATTTATAAGTTAGCCAATAGAGTCAGGGAAAAAGAGAAAGTAATTTGCAAAAAAATGTTTTTTGCTAGATAAATTCAATGCAACTGTTACAAGTCATCAATTGTTTCTTTTTCTAGGAAATTTTCATATATTTTCTTTATAAAAGAAAAATTATGAAACCAAGTTCCACCAAATTTGAAACCTCCCGTCCCCTTTACCCTAAACAAATTAACTTGGTAGACCACGATAATGACATGTTTAATATTGTCATTACCTAGTATGATCTATATGAGTGACACCAGAAAACTTTGAAATGCTTCAGTGACCTCCATGACTATTTTTATGCCTAGAAATTCAATTTGACAAGGTTCATTATTCCATAATATTACCCATTTCTAGAATTCATCATGTGGTACAATCAAAGTTACATCCCAAGAAAAGGAGATGTGATATCTCAAAATGGCATTATCCTTTTCCTAATAAACATTGAGTCCATTCTTCAAATGCTCAAAATTATCATACCCCATGAAACCTAGATATTACAAGACAAAACTTTAATGGTCAACGTTATAAATTATCCATTGAAGAGAAAGAAACCCTGACTCAATCATTTCTTTCACAAAATGATTTTTTTCCAGAAATACCACCACCTTATAGAACCAGTATTTTCCCAAATTATCAAAACAAAACATTTCTATGATATGTTCATTGTTAGGGTATGACCATGGCTGAACAACTCATGAAACAATCTTGGGTTTTATGCCTGTTGTTTTTCCTATGAATAAACATTTAATTATATACCATTATAGTCAATATTTAGCAAATACATAAACTTTGAACTAACCTAGTTTAGTGTAATTAGGTGTTTCAAGTTCTAATCCTACCTATTCTATTTATATTTTTATTTTCAAGTTGAGAAATTATCAAGTCTTCATTTTAATCCTGAATATCATATTGGCAACCCTTCCTCAGTTATTCATTGGACTTCTATGGTTAGAAATAAGGCTCAACATGTTGGTTTTTTTTTATGTTTTTTAATAAATTTATGTTAGTTGTATATTCTATCATTTATGAAGAGTCTTTCCCTAGGGATTTTCCAAATATTATAAAGCTCCTTCAATTAAGTCTAAACACCAAGTTTGGTGATTAGTATCTTTTCCAACACCATGTTGGGATCAAAATTTATGGTTTTGAATCCCCCCTTCCCAAGTAGCAATTTTTATGACTATGATGATATTTGCTTTGGATTATATTAGGCAAAGATTAGAATATGGCCATGTGAATTTTGTATCAAAAAAACAATAAGCCACATTTAAACTAATGAAGGAAGTTCAGCCATTTATTGTTAGTACTGGAGCAACTCTCTAGGAGGTGGAAAGAATGTCAAAGGAAAAAATGTCTTCCAGGGAGAATCCTGGGATTATGACCCTTGTATGATTATTTCAAATAAAAGAATAAAATAATGATTAGCTCCATATGTACATTTGATGAAACCAGATGTAGAAAAGTTTTGAAGTAAAGATGATTGGGAACCTAAAAAACTACTACCTCAGTAGCAAGCACCAAAAGTAATTCAGTCTTCTCAGTCTCATATCATAGACACTCCTCAATGAAAAGAGGACCCATCAAGAAACTTCCTAAACAATTTTGGAATGGATGAAGATGACCAACAGTAGAGAAAAAAATAGAGGATAGAAAAATAAGAGGGGGATAAAGAACTGGTAATTCATAATACATAATAGGTTTCATCAAGTTTCCTCGTGTTGTTTTGGAGTATGTGCCATCAACACTCCTACCAATTCATAGTGATTAGGATAGTCCAAAAACTACACCATCATCAAAGCCAACAACATAGGAACACTTATTTTCCAAATATTTAGAAATAAAGAATAAAAATGTGAAGATTAAACAAGATTTATATTCTTGACTATTGAAACAAGTACCTTCTCAAACCAAACTACCATCTTCCCTCAAATTTGAAAAATAACATTTTATTATGGCCATTTTGGAGCCAAAAACTCAAATTGTTAAAATAACCGATGATTATAAAGATTTAAAGTTTCCTATGAATTTGGTTAATATCAACTAGGTTGACAAGATTGATTTGCACAAAAAAAACAGGAGACATTGTTTTTAGAGACCTAATAATATCTTCATTAAGTGCTTCTAAAGTGCAAACTATGGTATCTAAACTGGATAATTAGCTAAAATTGGAGAAATTTCTCAACATAACTAAGCAAATGAGAGTAGAAGAGTTGGAACAATGGATGTTGGGAGCAACTACCAATGATGTTAAATATATTCAAGCATTTGTGAAATCCAAGGATACTAATATCCTTGCATTCAAGAAAAGGCTCAAGATTTCAAATTCAGAGCATGTAGAGACTCCATAAATATTAGAAACATATCAGGAAAAGGATCAATCATTAAGTTAAATGAAACATTTAGATAAATATGTAGAAAATTATGAAGAGAAAGTTAAAGCATTGAAAAAAGAAAGGGCATAACATATTTTTCAACCTACTTCATCTTCGCGAGTAGTACCAACAACACTAGTTGATCCATGACAGGAATTAGCAAAAACTTTTTTTAATCTAATTTTAATGGAATTTGAAGCAAAAAATTTGAAAATAATTATTAATTTTAAAGATGATGAGTTGCATATTTTAAAAGAGAAGATTTTTGAGAAAGATAGTACCATCACATCCTATCAAGAACTCAAGGCTAAGCTTCAACAAGATTTGGAACAAATGAAGAATAAAATAATAGGGAAAACATATTTAATTGGAGCACGACATATCCTATGGGATCATAAAATGGAAAAAATAATGAGTATTTGGAATTGTTTTAAACTAATTGGCGATGAATCTACATTGGTACATCAAATGTAGTAGACAATTCAACAAACATAGAATGAATTAGGAATAAGCCACAAATGGCTAATAGAATTATAAAGATCCTTATTTCCAAGATATGGGAAGAATTGAATGCATTGGGAGACACTAATAGGAGATCATTGACCTCCCGGATGCGGGTGTTAGTTAGGCTTTTATGGGCGAGGACGGTCGCATTTACAGCCAAGTGGCCGTCGCCTCGTGACATCTGGGCCGAAGGCTCTCGAAGCCGTCCGGCCAGCGTTAATTACCGCCCCTCCAACGCTGCAACAGGATTAATTGACAGGGGGTCTGGATCGATGTGCCGAGAGGTTCGTTGTGCCGATGGGAGAAGCTCTGGTTCTGTGCAACCAGGCTTCATCCTGAGCGTTTTAGTTGATTTCTGGTGTGGCCTGGTGGTTTTGAGAGGCAAAGGGAGTCAGAGCGCCCATAGCGCAGCCTTCCTGAATGCTTTGGCTCCCAGAACTGTTCGCAAGGTCTGTTTGAATTGCTCCACCTGGTTAACTAGTCGGGCCTGGCTTGTTTTCTGTCTTGGCACCATTCTCTTGCCGGCCCGAACTCGGTCTTGGGAGAATTGTTGTGTTTGCTCTCTTGCGCGGCTTCCCCAGTGCAACATTGACAACGTCGAGTGGGCAACATGTCGAGAGATCGACAGAGGGGCGCCTGCAGGAGGGGGGGTTCGAGAGCCAGGTCTGGGGCCTCTGGACCTCAATCCTCTGACTCCTCAGAAGGCACCCGCCCACCACAGCAACGAGGAAGAGGGCGCGGCAGAGGGCGGTCCATGGCATGTCCGTTCGGAGGTCATTCTGCCACTCGTTTCAGGCACTCCTGCATTCTGGACAACGCAGTTTACTTCGTCTCAGTGCGCATTGAAAAATGCGAGCACCATGACAGGCCGGGCGACCCAGCAGCTCCACTTCCACCTTCGTCTACCAGGGAGCAGCAATCTCAGCCTGTGGAGGCCGAGAGTGAAATGGCGCGGAACGCTGCTGGCCCAAGTGGTGGAGGCTCAGCACTTCAGCATTCAGACTCCAGCACTTCCGAATTCCCAGGCTGCCCGGTGGTGGAGGAACCTGATGGCCACTTCATCCCGCCAACAGTGGAGGCGACACTCATCCCTTACACCTGAGCATGCCGCGTGGACGTCCAGAGGTTTGACAGCGTGTCATTGGTATGAGTCAGTTTTTGTACACGTCAGTTATGTGTCCGAGTCTGTTATGTGTCTTTCTGTCATGGCTTCTAGCCTGTAAATCTGTAATGGTCATGTTAAATAGCGTTTATAAGGGTTATGATCAACAAGCGTCTGTAACTCAGTTAAATTGCATAAGAACAGAGTCTGTAAATCTTCCTCTGCGATAGTAGGGCGAGGATGGGTCTACTTTAGCTGTTTTGAACACTATTTTAGCAATGGTCTGAGGTCCACGGATAGCTCATTGAGCACAGGCTCAGACTCAATGTCTTCTTGTCCAGATTGCCGACCCACGGTGGCAAATGTAACTCAAATGTAATGCCGGCACTGCAACCTTTTTGTACCATAATAGAATTAGTTATATTTACAAAAAAAAAAATAGGAGATCATTGACGATGGAAAAAAATAAAAATTTTGACCAATAAAAATCTAACTCAACATACTCATATTAAATGCAATAAAAAAGAAGGAATGTTGGTCAGTTTATAAATGGGTTTAATAATTTACTAGAAATGGGTTTACCCACTTATTGGCATAAAAAATGTAATTTAATTCAACTGGAAGGAATTGTTGCTAAAAGTGAGGAATAATGTTTTGTTGAAGCCTCAAAATTTGTTGCAAAAACAATGGGGATGACCACCCGTCCGGACCTTAAAGCAACTCCTTTTCTGTTTGAAAAGGTGGTTCTGACTAGTTCAACTAGGTCTAGTTACCTTCTCTCAATCTCCAAAATGGCTTACAATATGACTTTCATCCACCAATAGAGAAGAGACATCAGATCAACCCTTTTGTTGATCAGGCAAGAAAGTGATCCTTAAGCTGATCTAGGGCTCAGCGAAGCCACAACTAAAGTTCGCATGTTTGGGAAGATGACTTAAAAGAATGTAAAATTATATCTAAATGCAAACTTATTCTATAATGCAAGAAAAAGGAAGTAAATCCTAATCCTATATCAATTAGGCATATATAGATCTAACCCAACCGAGAGTAAGATATTTAAATGATTTGGATTTAAATATGTCTGGCTTATAATGAATATCAAGTTAAAAAAGTAGTTCAATTAACTGACATTATGAATACCAAGTCACATTCTATTAGGAGACCTTTTGACTGAAATAATCAACCAACAAAATTTAGGAAGAAGTTCGCAAAATGATATTGATTGTTTAATCAATAATTCAAATAATTAAACAATAATATGAGGAAGAAGTTCACAACATATTACTATTTGTTAAACCATTATTAAAAGATAGATTTATGAGTAAATAGTTACTCAAAAATCAGAATTCAAGCCATGAGAGTAGAGATACATAACAAAATATGATTAAGACAAATTACTCATACTGACAAAAGTGCACAAATATGAATAAAATAACATATTCTCGCCATCATAAAATGAAACTAGTATTTAAAACAGTAGTATTAGAAATACCAATTTATTGAATCCATTTCTCTAGCTTTGGTCTCCAACAGTCCTTTACATTGCTTGAATTTCTATTGTTACAACAAGCGCTGTAGAAGTGAAAACTCTGTCTATCACACATAATGCAGAATTCAAAAGAAAATTCCTCAATAATCCCCAGATCTGATATTTTTACTCCTACCACCTACAACTCTAAATCCCTGTTACAGATGTGCTTTTAGAATTCTCGAATTGCAGAGGAGAGAAGCCTTATTACATTATACAATCTGTTATTTATAATATTTACAAATGAATTTAAAATAGGAAAGTTTGCTGAAAAATAAATCTTTTTAATCAATTTTCATTGGCTCAAAATTTGATTCTTCTATTTCTGGAGCCTTTGCATTTATTGAGATTCTTTTCTCTTCATCTCTTCAACTATTTTCCTGCAAAAAGGAAATCAAAACAAAATTGAAATGCAAAAATAAAATCACAATGCCAAATCTAGAATTAAAATAAATCTAATCAAATTCAATTAAATAAATAATTGAAAAGGAAATATGAGCTTTCTATTGATGCCTATGTTGATTTAATTGGCCAAGGATATCATTAACGAATGGATTTACATTCAAATGAGGATTGGGCAAATGAAAATGTAGAAATATAAAACTCAGGAAGATTAATTTTATTAAAGATTCAGAGCTTGATCTTCTGGTGGATTTTAGACCCAATAAATGATCAAATCTGTTGATGAAACATCCTTAGAAATGTTCTCCATAATTTTATATTTCCAATGAGATGTCCTGGACATCATTTGGCCAAGTAAAACTCCATTTATGAACTTCTGAAGTTGGTGTATTAAAATGACCAGAATTCTAGAAATTTTGTTGCTTAGGCTAAAAATCTATTTTTTTTTTATTAAATTGTTATTAATTAATTAATAACAATTACTGATAACTACATTATTAATTCTTATTAAGTATTTAATTAACAAAATTAATTGAAAATTTGTAATTTAATAATTAATTAAATTATATATATATATATATATATATATATATATATATCCCATATATACTATTATAATATTAATTAAAAAAAAATAAAAAAATCTTTTAACACTCACGTATTAGGATTAGGATTAGTGTGAGGAGGGTGGAGTGGGAGGAATTAGTGGAGGTATGCACTGATAAGGAGTGATAAGGAGTGGAGAGTGGGGTAGAGGGTGGGTAAGTTTATGGCGACGAGAAGTTATAAGGTGTGTAAAAAAACTTTATATTAAAAATTTGTTACCAATCACATAAAACCAAAAAATCGCAATAAAAAAAACAAAAAAAAAAAAAAACCAACTTGTATTTGTGATATGCGATTTGCAATGTATTGCAATCACAATATTGCATCGCGATTTTTTATCCCATTTTTTAATCGCAGTTTTAAAATCATAATTTTTGGAAGGAAGCAAGTGATATGAAGTGGGGCCAACATGGAATTAACAATCCTACAAATTGGACTATAGTCACTTTGCAATTTTGAGAATCTGGTCTTGGCAATTTGTTTTAGAATAATAAATTGGACTAAATTACCAAGATTCTAAAACATGTTTTCATCTATTGTATATTTAGTTGGATCATTTTGTAGGATTGTTAGTGAGAAAATAAAAAATTAATAAAAAGTAACTAAAAGTCAATATTTACAATGAATGTCTATTGAATTTAATTAGTTAAAAAAATTGAAATATTATACATTTATTTACAATTTTAGTCTAGACGAGAAAATGATCAAACTTCAAATTAATGCCATTTACAAACCGGTTGACCAAATGAGGTGAAAGAAGTATCGATGGAAAGCTTATGAAAAGTTAGATTCAAAGAAACAATTAAAACATAAATTCAAAGAAAGTAAAAAAAAAAAAAAAAAAAAATGAAAATGTTAATGAAAACTATAAAAGATGTTTTGCCAAAAATTAATGGAAAGGGTCCCTATTATTTCAAGTAATGGGGGGTGTTGGGTTTTCTCTACAACAATGGTGACACACTAGAAGAACTAGTTATATATGGTTAAAGATAATAAACTTTAATTTATCCAAAAGTTAAAGATAATGGAGTTCACAAAATTGTCTAACAATAAAATATTTCCATAGGTCCTACATAAAATAGATTAAGCAACATGAGTTTGCAAAGATAAGTACTCAAAGAAGACTAGAGTAAAAGTCATGAATCCAAATTTGGGAAAATTTGTTTTAAAACTACCTTATATAATAATATAAGAAGGTAGAGATAGGAGTTTTTGATAAATCATATATCTATTTTATGATTGTCTCTAACATTGTTTCGCTGCCAACAAGCCTGAACGATACCCCGATGAAGTTTTCTTTTATGCCATACAAGCTTAGGTCCACTGCCACCGACATATTTACTTGTATTTCCCATGCTTCCTCTTTAATCGCTCTTTTAATAAGCGTATTTGCAAGCTTGTAGTTTATGATATATTTGAGTGAAAGAGATGGGATGGTAATAGAGATTTATGTTTAATGGACATAATACTTTCATAATGTTTGCTCCAAATTATTTCCTTGCAACTATCAATCAAAGGTTTTTATGTGGAGGTGTGGGAGAGATTCATTGTGTTAAACTCAAATCAATTCTTTCCTTGAAAAAGTAAACTCAATCACTTAGAAAAGATGTATGTTCCTCCATGAAAAATATTTAAAGCCAACTAATCTTATGGTTCCATAAGGATATGCCTTAATGATAAATGAAATTCACTGAAATGGATAAAGATAAGAGATTTCCCATGTATGCCAATCCCTGTCAAGTGAAGAAAAGGGAATTTCATATAAATCATGGTAGACTAACCAAAATGAAATCAAAAAAGAAAGAAAAAGAAAAGAATTCCTAAACTAAAGTAAGAAAAGAAATTAGCAAATTGAAATAAAATTGAAGAAAACAAATTTGAAAGAAAAATCCAAATTTAAAAGATAAACTCCATCAAGACTACTCATACAAATGTCTCAATGAAAGAGATAAAGAAAAATAATCATTTGAATGCTATTTCTTTTTATATAGATCTTATTTTACGAACTTATAAGCATTTTGGCTTCTGATAACAGTGATGATAAAATTCAGAGATAACATTTTTTTTTTGTCTGGTGTCAATGTTTTGTTTCAAAGCATCATTTTAACCATTTTCTAACAAAGGAAATGCTTAAGGAAACAGTTAAAGGTTTAGAAACTCTATAATTTAGTTGATTCAATGAGGATTGTTACTGCTTCTTTTAAGAATCTTAAAGCAAACTAAACAAAAGAGAATGGACTTCAACACTGATCCGGTATAGGCACAATAGTTTCATGAAGACTTCTAAAAACAGAGTTTAAGATCAGCAAAAATTAAAAACAAAACTAAAAGCAAAAGTAAAGTAATGATAATGAGTACATGAAACTTACCGTTGAGAATTGCATTTAATTTTACCTGAGAAGTATCATTTTCTCCAACAAAAGATAACTTCTTCCTTTAATTAGAATTAAAAGTATGAAGAAGTTGAACTAACTAAAATCTTATTAACCCAAAATCATCTTTTATTAAATCTATACTAAAACAAGCAATAAACTAGAAGAAAACAATGTTTCATGTTCTAGGAATCTGAAGTGAATTGAATTCATAAGAAATGAAAGGATGCTTTTTAATGAATTGCAATGATGAATGTTTTCATAATATTATAAGTTTCATATCAACTCCATGATCTTCATAAATATTTCAGAATTAAGACCAAATCCAAGATAATGAAATACAAATGTGTAGATGGGGAGGTCTTGACTCTCATATATTAAATATAGAGTGATATATCTAAAACTCAAATATAAGATAAATAAAAATGATTTAACCATGTTGCAATTTTGTTATCAATTTGTTCATTACCATAGTGGTTGCCCAAGAGTGCCTTAAAATGGTATACACAACACAACGTTTTGTTGATTTTTCGCATCGCAAGTTTTTCTGCCATACACAACTTTAAACTACGAGATTCACCTTTGTCGATATGCGATTGAATGTTATGTAATAATTAAAAGTTATTTGGAAGAGAGGCATATATCAGAGTTTATCGCATCAGAGGATGTCAAGATAATATGTGATATAAGTGTTGCGATGGTAAGGTTGTGATATGAGCATATGCAATGCGAAATTGTGATGGTGCAATTGCTATATCAGAGAATAGTCATATCGGCAATCAGAATTATTAACAAAAGAAATGTCAATATTATTTTTACGATAATAGGGTTGTGATAGATGATGTGGCTCGCTACTAGGACTGGCTTTGAATTTTATAGGAAATCGACAATCAGAAGATTTTGAATATGGGATGTAATATCATTGATACGACGATATGTGATATGGAATGGATCCGACCGTTTAATTATATGGATTTAATTTCATATAGGATGTGGGACATCGAAACTTTTAAACGTATGCCCCAACTAGAATTTTGATGGACGCGATATATTTTAAAATTGGATTTAAATGTCATATCGGGTCCGAGATTATATGGTCATCAAAATATTGGCAAAATCAACTATTGAAGATTGGTGATTTGAGATATTGGAGATATACTCAATTGAAAACTTCCGATATGTGAAATGCAATATGAGACGTGGCATCTTTATGGGACTGACTTTGGGTTTATAAGAGATCGACGATCAAATTATTTTAAAACGAGATGTAACATCGTTGATATGTCGATGTGTGATGAAGAACAAATGCAATAATTTTATTAAATAGATTCAATCTGTTATTGGATCTGAGGTATCAAAGTTTTAAATGTACATCACAATTGAAATTGTGATTTTATGAGCAGATGCGATATCTTTTAAAACCGAATTAAATGTGGTATCGGGTCTAGGATTTGGTGGATATTGCAAGACTTCAATTGATGCTTTATATGAAATGTCCCAACATTGGGATGCTCTGATAATGCTATACGAAAATACAATGAGATTGGGATGTTTTAAAGTATTGAAAATAAAAGTGCCCAACTCAATTTTCCCTTCTATAAAAACTCCATTCAATAATTTAATTAACCATCGAATTGTTCGATCAGAGGAAGATGTTATCGCGACTTTCTCATGAGGAGAGTTGCAATATTATAATGATCCAACATGAATTTCCAAATAATCTATTTAAAATTCTAAACAGAAATTTAATGAAATATATAGGGAAAATTAATGAATCCTCAAATTCTAACAAAACAACTAATACTTCCCTGAACATGTTTTAGATTTAAAATAGTTGTCTGCTGTTTTCAAGTCTCCAAAATCAAAGCAATGAAGACTTGCAAAAATAAACTAAACATAAATAGGCAATAAATTATGAAAAAGAAAATTAAACAATAGATGAAAATGAACCTTTTAAAATGCATACCTGGAAGAAAATTTACAGCAAATTTACCTCATGAATCTTCAATTTCTCCCATGTATTTTTCAAAATTCCCATATGTTAAAGGTCATCTATTTATTTAATTTAAAATGCTAAGTAATGAACTTTCATATTACATCCACCTCCAATTTACATCGAAATACAAGAGTGGTGAAATTGAGGTCTTTTTCAGACATACTCATGAATCAAGGATTGTAAAGCTGTAGAAAATTCTTGGAATTTTTTCATTTAAGATCATTGTGATGAATTTTTCCAAAACAAGACAATCAAGTGCTTCTCATAAATGTGTATGATCTAAGAGTTTCTAAAATATTCTAAGCTGTTTTTCCGAAAATGAAAGGGAATGCCCATAAGAAGTTAGATTCATTACTTGCTTTATTGAAATCTGAAATAATGAAATAGTTGCTAACAGAAAAATAAAAAAATAAATAAAAAAAAAAAAAATAAAAAAAATAAATAAAATAAAATAAAATAAAAATCTAATCTAAATTGATCTATTCCTAATTCTAATTTAATGAAGAAAACATGACTAGGTATAGTCATACTTCCAATGTAACCATGTAACAATTTTAATTCCTGCATGTATGCACAGATTAATCATTAGTAACAAAAATACAAATAAAATTAAACTAAGGAAAATAAATGTAAATTTAGAATGTATAGTTACTGTTAGCAATTTATTTACAATTACTTTCTCTTGAAATTCCCATTCCAATTAAGTTTCAATTGGATCATAGAAACCTTGATGAATTTCTATTAATGATTGGAAGGGATTCAAAAGAGAAGATGACATGCCATATCATGGAAATGATCTTTTAGATACAATGGTATGCATAAATTTGTTCATGTTATGTGCAAGTTTTAAACTATTAACAATCTTCCATGAAGGAAAAATTTGTAAATGTTTTTCGAAGGGGACTATGAAAAATGGATGAAAATCTATTAGATACAGTGGAAGATTATCGATTGAATTAGATTGCTGGTCATATTGTGAAAATACATTATCTTGTTGGTACTTCTTTTGAGAAGATAGGAATAACCGATAAGAAATGAACATTAATTGAAGTTGGAAGATTAATAGCTCTTGATTTTTATGATTAGAATGTGAAATTTCATTTTCCCATTCAAGCAACGTATCAATTAAGTGTTCAATACTGAGTTGCTCAATATGCCAACACAAAGTATCTAAAATTTGAAAATTAAAAACAAAAAACAAATCTAATTTTAAACAAAATAACTGAAGGAAAAATAATAAAATCAAATCATAGTTTACACTAATGTTACAACACAATTAGGAATGCTTTGAAACAATTTCCTTTTCACAAGAATTCCCCAGAATAATATAATTCGAATTATTGCTAATACCAACTTGTGAATTATAATAGAATCATGACTATGAATAGGAATGAAGTCTTGATCATCATATAAATCATAGATTAAAATGTTTTTTTAAACACTGAAATCATTAGTATGATTAATTATTTGAAAATGAAACTATTCGAAACAATTTCCGCATTAGAGTGTTCTCCATTTTCACATTTGCTTAGACTTTGATCATGAGGATTCAATAGTGAAATAGACAAATCAATGTCCTCAATGTCAAAGTAACTATCATAAATGACGTCACAACATTCATTAGAATTCCCTTCAATCTCATCCATTGTATCAAAACAAGAAGGAATATGAAGCATACGTTCATTAATGCTAGAAGAATGATCAATACTTAATTCTCTATCTTGATATGAGCTAATTGACAATTCATTAAGATCAACCTCTCTGTTTTTTGCAATATCATTAATATTAAGAGGGGATAAATTTCCATCAGAAAAATATCAGGATAAAGGAAAAAATGAGAATTAGAAGCAATGGATTCAAAAGTGTCTCTATTTAAGAATTATTGTGTTTTCTGCTCATTGTAAATTTCAGATTTGAGATCATTTATCTATGTACTTGTGCTTTCTTGAAGACTATTGCTTTGCTGTCTTGAATTTGGCATTTGTATCATAAAAGAATTGATAAATTTGTATAACAAGTTGCGCGTTATTGGAAACTTCGATCACTGCTTGTACTTTCTGCTTTATGTTCTAATTTTTTGAATTTAACGCAACTGATTTTTAGATTTCAAAGCCACACTTTCTTCACAATTATAGCTAGTATCTTCTTGCATTTGAATAGTAAAATTTTCCAAGATTTGTGATTGAGGTTCACTGACATGTGAAGGTGCATCCTGATCATTATTAATATTGTAACAAGTGTGCACTAAAGGAAAAAATTGATCATACATAATAGAGGCCACTTCATCATCATTTATTTTCACCTCCATATTGGAATTCTCAATTGTGTTAATGTAATTGGAAGGAGTTTGAGCAAAGCTTGGAATAATTTCACATGGATTATGAATGAGAGGAAGAGAGAAGATATGTTCATAGCAATCTAATAATTCCTTGTCCGTAGGTTTTTCTTCAATTTTAAATTTCAAACAATTTAAACGAAACCTAATGGTAAAATCAATCAAAGATTCATTTTCAATTTTGTGTGAATCTTCAAAATCGTCACATACCTATTCATAGTTATAGCCATCAAATTTACAAAGGAACATTGTAGAAAATTGATCCCAACTGTGAATTGAGGCAACTGGAAGTGTTTGACACCAATTTCTAGCTTTTGCTGCGAATGTGAGAGTAAAGATTCTGCACAAAATGCCTTCATCAATTCCTTCAAAATCATAATTTGATTTTTTTTTAATAAATTGAAAGGCATAATTAAAAGCAGAATAATTTCTCTTACCATTAAACTTTACCTGAGGCAAGAGTCTTACCACTTCGGGTGGAGTATTGGAAGATGCACGTCCAGAAATACAACTCAAAATTGGAAATTTAAGAGTAATTGTAATAAAAATAAGATGTTAGAAGACAAATACTCCAATAGACAACGAGTTTCAGACCCTCCTTCTAGCACCAAAATGTTGAAGCCTCAAAATTCATTGCAACAACATGGGGGATGACCACCCAGTCCAAACTTTAAAGCAGCTCCTTTTCCGTTTGGAATGATGGTTTTGAATGCTTCAACTAGGTCCAGTTACCTTCTCTCAATCTTCAAAATGGCTTGAAATATGACTTTCATCGACCAATAGAGAAGAGACATCAGATCAACCCTTTGTTGATTAGGTAAGAATGTTATCCTTAAGCTGATCTGGAGCTCAACCAAGCCACAACTAAAGTTCGTCTCTTTGGGAAGAGAAATTATAAGAATGTAAAATTAAATCTAAATGCAAGCTTATTCTATAATGAAAGAAAATTGAACTAAATCTTAATCCTATCTCAATTAGGCAGATATAGATCTAACCCAACCTAGAGAAAGATATTTAAGTGATTGAGATTTAAATATGTCCAGCTTATAATGAATATCAAGCTAACGAAGTAGTTCAATTAACTGACATTATGAATACCAAGTCACATTCTATTAAGAGACCTCTTGACTAAAATAATCAACTAACAAAATTTAGGAAGAAGTTCGCAAAATGATATTGATTGTTTAATCAGTAATCCAAATAATTAAACAATAATATGAGGAAAAAGTTCACAACATATTAATATTTGTTAAATCATTATTAAAAGATACATTTCTGAGTAAATAGTTACTTAGAAATCAGAATTCAAGCCATAAGAGCAGAGATACATAACAACATATGATTGAGACAAATTACTCATACCAACAAAAGTGCACAAATATGAATAAAATGACACATTCCTGCTATCATAAAATGAAATTAGTATTTAAAATAGTAGTATTAGAAATATCACTTTATTGAATCCATTTCTCTGGCTCTGGTCTCCAACTGTCCTTTACATTGCTTGAATTTCTGTTGTTACAACAAGAGTTGTAGAAGTGCAAACTTTGTCCATCACACATAATTCAGAATGCAAAAGAAAAATCCTCAATAATCCCAAGATCTAAGATTTTCACTCCTTTGACCTACAACTTTAAATCCCTATTACATAAGTGCTTTTAGAATTCCAAAATTGCAGAGGAGAGAAGCCCTTATTATATTCTACATTCTGTTATTTATAATATTTGCAAAAGAATTTAAAATAGGAAGTTTGTTGGAGAATAAATATTTTTAATCAATTTCATTACTCAAAAATTTAATTCTTCTATTGCTGGAGCCTTCTCATTAATTGAGTTTCTTTTCTCTTTCATCCTCTTCAACTTTTTTCCTGCACAAAATAAATCAAAACAAAATTAAAATGCAAAAATAAAATCACAAGCCAAATCTAGAATTAAAATAAATCTAATCAAATTCAATTAAATAAATAATTGAAAAGGAAATCCGAGCTTTCTATTGATGTCTGTGATGATTTAATTGGCCAAGGATATTATTGACGAATGGATTTGCATTCAGAAGAGGCTTGGGCAAATGAAAATGCAGAAAATAAAACTCAGGAAAATTAGTTTTATTAAAAATTCAGAGCTTGATCTTATGCTAGATTTTACACTCAATAAATGATCAAATCTTCTAATGGACCCTCCTTAGAAATGTTCTCCATAATTTTATCTTTCCAATGAGTTGTTTTCGGCCTCATTTTGCCAAGTAAAACTTCATTTATGAGTTTCTAAAGTTGGTATATTAAAATTGCCAAAATTCTGGAAATTCTGTTGCTTGGGCTAAAAATGTGAATTTTTTTGATTAAATTCTATTTCTAAATAGATTTTTATTATTATTTATTAATAACATTAATTATAAATTCATTATTAATCTTATAATGTTTAATTGACATTATTAATTAAAATTTTTTAATTTAATATTAATAAATAATAATATAATAACTATAATATATATATTATATATATATACAAATTATAATTAATATATAATATTATAATACTAATGCATATTATATCGATTAAAAAAATAAATTACAAAATCTTTTAACACTCACGCATTATGATTAGTGTGAGGAGGGTGGAGTGTGAGGAATTAGTGGAGGGTATGGAGTGATAAGGAGTGGAGAGTGAGGTGGAGGGGTGGTGAGGTGTTAAAAAAAAATTAATATTAAAAATTTGTTACTCAACGAATAAAACCAAAAAATTGCGTATCAAAGTTTTAATACCGTTGCATAAAAAACAAAAACTTTTATTTGCGATATGGGATTTGCGATGTATTACAATCACAATATTGCATCACAATTTTTGATTGCGTTTTTTAATCGTAGTTTTAAAATCACAATTCTTGGAAGGAAGCAAATGATATGAAGTGAAGCCCATGTGGAATTAACAATCCTACAAATTGGACTATAGTAACTTTGCAATTTTGAGAATCTGGGTTAGGCAATTTGTTTTAGCATAATAAATTGGAGTAAATTACTAAGATTATGAAACACATTTTCATCTGTTGTATGGTTTGGCTGGGTCATTTTGTAGGAATGTTAGTGAGAAAATAAAAAATTAATAAACGTTAACTAAAATTCAATATTTACAATGAATGACTATTGAACTTAATTAGTTACAAAAATTGAAATATTATACATTTATTTACAATTTTAGTTGAGGCGAAAAAATGATAAAACTTTAAATTAGTGCCATTTACAAACCGGTTGACCAAATGAGGTGAAACAAGTATCGTTGGAAAGCTTATGAAAAGTTGGATTCAAAGAAACAATCAAACATAACTTTGAAGAAAGCAAAAAAAAAAAAAAAGGCAAAAAAATCTTAATGAAAATTATAAAAGGTGTTTTGCCAAAAATTAATGGAAATAGTCCCCATTATTTCAAGTAATGGGGGTTGTTTGATTCTCCCTACAACAGGTTGATAAGTTTTCAAATATGATAGAAATCTTAAGGGATCAAATTATTGTGAATAAATTGATTGATAATTTTTACCTTTTATCGCAAGTTTAAGACTATTATTCTATGGTTTGAACATATGAAAAATATACAAATTAGACATTGCATACATAAACATTCCTCATTCAATTATCTTATGGGTGAAGATTCAATTTTTCTTGCTTTGTTTGCAATATGATGAGTTATCCAACCATTGGTGAATAAAATCACACAACACTCAACACTTGGTAGGAATACAACTTATTTCTCCAATTGAACTATACTTTTGTAATTTTGGTCCTAGAATTTTCCTTCTTGCAACACTATTACCAAAAATGAAGCCCATAAGCAGTGTCTCAAAACTCAGTACGATATAAGTCCATCCTCGAGTATTGTAGGAAGGTGACCTTGTATTGTTCTATGAGTAGGACAAAGACACTTTAGGGGCAGGAAAGTATAAATCAATGTGGTACATACTTTACATTATAAGGTGAATACTTAAGAAGGGAGCTTATGAGTTGGTTGATTATGATGGTAATGTTATACCAAATCCTAGAAATGGGCTCTATTTTAAGAAGTACTATGCTTGAGCATCAACGCAGATATTTTCTTTGTTTTGTAATTATTGTAAAATGTGTACTTTAAGTTATACTTTTTTTTTCATGTAATTATGTTTTTAACATACTTTGGCAGATGTCAATGGATGATCTAGTGTTATTAAAGTAAGCAAGTAGAGCTAGTCGTCAAACCTAGAACTTGGCTTCCGCAACTTGGGTGATTTATTCCCCTTTTCGACAGCTTGGTTTGTCTGGTGGTGCATGTATATGAAACATAACCAATAATATTGCAGAATAATGTGTGGTTATCGAATTACTTAGAAAAGGAATTTCATGTGGTATTCAATCAATGGTGATTCATATGGACTCATAACTAGTGGTGTCTCAACTCAATAATATTTATAGAGTGTGTGATCCTTTGTTACTACAGAGGTTTATGAGAGTGAGGTTATTAGAATAGTTATTCAATTACATTAATTATGTTCACATTCCACGATCGAGAAAACAAATTGCAGATGTTATTGCTAACTATGCTCTAGATTGGTGCATCCATCACACATCCAATTTAAAGAGAAATTGTAAAACACATCCACCAGATTAATCATATTTTAGTCAATAAACTATGTATATATAGGTCCAAAATAATTATAAAATGTGGGAATAGGTCCTATAAAATCAAGGCTCATAGCCCAATGATCTTTCTATATGAATTATCCATACATTAAAACAAATATTTTTAGTTAGGCCCCTATCCAAGATGTTCCTCTACATAAAATACTATGGCATTTTCCACTCATCGAAACAACCATTGCACCTTGTACTGCCTTAAGAAGGTCTTCCGCCCATGCCATTGAAATCTGGGAAGATAAACCCTCCAAGTTTCTCTTAACTAAGAAGAGATTCAACTTTGAGTCTCTAACAACCTACTCCTCATCTCTAATTTGGTCCCTATGTTAAGGGAATCCTTCTAACCTCACTAGTTCAACATCTCCAAATATTACACATTAATCTGTCAATATCTTTGTTCATGAAAGACAAATACTTAATTCCTGAGTCAATCATAACTAAAATTCATAAAAATTAAATAATCATAAAAAAATAAAATTTTCTTACCAATGTTTTCCCATGGAGCATCTAGGGGAAGCATTGGCTCAGGGTCTCCTTGGAATTCAAGACCTACATATGGATACTCATCAATTCCTATAATATGATAATCCCACAATTCGAAGAACTCATCATCTAAAACAATTAGTGTGACTCAGCCTCCCCCAAGTCTAGCCATAAGTTATACACACCTCACCATTTGAGGCTCTCCCAAGTGAGTGATCTAAGTGTCCACTTTCATTCATAGTGTTGGTGCTATCTTAGGGAAGAATGTATTAATTTGGTATGCCTCTGATACCAACATGATCCAATATCTTAATTTCATCGGTTGATGTTAGCAAAATTACATGAAAGAGCATGTAAAAACCATATGTCCAAATTCTTAAAGAAGATACAACATAAAGGAGACCATAAAGACAATGCACACAAAAATTTGATAACGTAGTTCATCTAGTGTGGACTATGTCTCCAAGCCCCGCTTCAATAGTAGGGAGGCCTCTTCATTCATCTTAGAAAAATGAAAATGAGTACATGGAAAAATACATCCTTATACCTCCAATCCCAGGAGTGACTTGAAGTTCCAATACTGAAACCAACAAGTCTATCTCGTCCTTCTGAGACTTTTGACTGTAAACATGACATGATTATAAAAGGTGCATTGTTGTCTTGAACTTCTTTTCTAGCAATTAATGAAACATGAGGGATCATGCCATGAACCTCGAGATCTGTTTCTCAGATCCCAAATATGATGCCACTAGTGAAATCCTTGCTAAGCAATGATTAAAGTGTGTATAAACTCAAATATAATCTTCCACCATCATCTTTGAACCCCTAGAGAGTCTTAAATATTCCACATCAGCATCTAATTGGAATATTCTAGGGAATATTCCCTTGGGATATGTGTCTCGAAAAAATGCACCTTGTTGGTTCCAACACAAGGTTCCCTCGTGTCATAGTTCCCATTGGTTAGGGTTCCACCATCCTCCGCATTCGGCCTCATGGTTCTTCCTTCGCTCATGGCTTCATTGTCAGTTTGAATGAAAGAATAAGGTTTAAATATAACGGCATCGACAATAATTACAAAGCACCCACCTTATGTAATGGTTAGTGGAAAATGGTTAGAATGTGGTTGGGCTGCAGGTCATGGGTTCAACCCATGGGGAGCCCCAATGGCATGTTTAATTTTAGTATAAGAATAGCATAATCATCCATTGTTTATTAATTGGTAACTATTGAGTATAATAAACGATCTACCATATTTTTTCAACTGCTGAATGTTAATCGTAATGTTTGGAACTCTGCCAACAATCATTGGAATGTTAACCATCTGTCATGTATGGTTAACACTTGTTGTAACCGGTTGTAATTTGTGAATTCTACCGATAACAAATTGCCACTGATCGTTAAATATTTTAAACTGTCGATAAAATTTACTATAAAAAATTTATTTTCCGCCAACTGTAGAGCTAAACTATTTCCATATGTCACCAATATGTTGATTGGCAAGCCAATTTGATCATTGACTAGGTGCCACATGGCACCATTTGATTGGGCCACATGGCCCCATTCAATTGGGCCACCAAATTTCCTCCAAACATAGCAAATACCACCAGATTTGGTGGTGCCACCAAATTTAAATATGACTAAAACGTTTGCTAACTTTAGTGAAACTGTTGCTAATTTTAGCTGCAGAACCACCAAATTTTTCCAGAATGCAACTTTGGTGATGTTCCAAATTTGTCTGGCATTAGCTAAATCCTATATTTTTTCCAAGTTTGACCATAACTTTGAATGAGCATAAATGTCACATACGAAATCAGATTGAGGCTTTATGTTGTTGGATTCCTTTTGACGAGCTCTTCGATTAGGTCCTAGTTTCACTAGATTCGAGGACTTTTATTTTGGGCCATTAGGGATCCTCCTAGATCATGTACATAGGATACTACCATAGTTGAATTTTTTGGTCTTTGGTCTCCCCTTATTGCATGAAGAAATTTTACTTTTAATGTTGAATCATAAGGTAGTGCTCTAGTCATATGTAGTGGGTATCAATCACTGTACCTCCATGAACATCTGAGGCCTTAAGTCTTGGTGGAGTGAATCTAATCCTAAGAATAATGTAATAAAAAAGATAAAATATTGAAAGAGTGATTTCAATACTTCTGATTAGAATCTAGGTCCCAACCTTTTACGTACCCTCAATGTAATAGATATCAACGTACTCCTCTATAATGAGACCACCTGTTATCATTTAAAAAAAAAAAAATCTGATATATGTAAATTTTCATCCTAACCCGATGACAAAGGTCAGTGTTAGTCTATGTTGTTTTCATTTTTGTTTACCTTAGAGTCTGAAGTTTTAAGAGGTCATGATTCAAGTATATTCCTATCTACCATTGGTTCTCCTTCATTCACCATTGTTTCCATAGCCACGTGTCATTTTGTTATCCACCACCAAGCCTTTTGGTAATTGCGTAGCGCATGCATACTATTAAAGTGTTTTCGCAGTGCTTTTATAGTTTAGTAGTTTCGCAGCACAAACCCTATTAGGAAATTCCGCAGCGCATTATTCAAATTTCAAACTAACCGCGCTGCGAAATCAGGGATTCGTGCATTTCACAGCGAATCTTTCCCGAAATGTCAAATCCGTTAGGTGAATCACAGGTCGTGTCATCTCATGTCAGTTCATGTACTCCTCTTATCACGTTCCACCACCCATCGCCATTATCACCACCATTAGATCTGTTGATATGCACGAATCATCATTTCCAAGAAAGGCCACCGTGCATAAATCTTAATGATGGTTGTAAACCTTGCATGAATAACAAATCTGCAAGATTGCAATTTGAAATATTTCAAACGGCAAGATTTCAAGTTCAAATACAAGTATAATCAAGCGAGGCAGCAAATCAAGCGAGGCAGAATTCTAAAAGAAGCTGAGTTACAGTTCAAACCAGAGCTAGTATTCCTTGTTTGCAAATCTTTGGAGAGATCAATGGAGAAAAAAGAACACAGATCCGGCAAATGTCTAAGGAACAAGCCTGAAGGCCTGGATATAGCACTAAGGAATAAAGAGGTGGAGAAAGCATTCAAAAAAGTCGGGTGCTGGAATTTTTGCAAGAAGTTACAAGGAGGGCATGCACAGGTAGCCAAAGAATTCGCGCTTAATTTCACAGGCTTAAATTCAAAGGTAGCTATGATAGAATTGCAGATCTCGCCAGAGATAATATCCACTGTGACAGAGATTCCACGAGGACAAGAGGAATGGTTCAAAAATTTAAAATTTGACATGAATCCTTGCAAGGAGTTTTTAAAGAAAGAGTTTGTAAATGCAGATTTAAGTAAGTCAGTGCCCAGGAGCTATGTCAAAGAATATTATGCACATTTACTCACCTGCATACAAAAATACTTGACTTGCAAAGGAAGGTATAACAAGGTGTATTCGTACCATTTCAAGCTCCTTTTGCATTTCACAGGGAAGGTTTCCATTGATCTACCTTTTTATCTATTCCGTAGTTTGAGTAAGATGTGTGACAAAGTACAATTGAGGAAAGAAAATTATGAAACCTCTCTGTCTCATCATGGTTTGATTAAACTATTGGTCTTAGATGAGCTTCAAAAGGTAGGCAAAGATTGGAATTCATTTATTTTTATGGCTGGTTTCAAAAGCCAGACTGGCCTCAGTCCTCTACCTGCAAGAGATCTCACAATAGCGGATCTCCAAACAGAAGCAAGAGCTAGGAGATTTCCAAAATTACAAGCAAGGAAACAAGTGAGAGAGCCAGTACAGCCACTCATCATTCAAGACACACCTCAGCAATCAACTAAGGAAAAATCTCATGTTAAAAAGATTGTACCTGAAGCAAGCACCACTGAAGTAGTCTCAAGGAGAAGAACAAGAAGTCAGATGGCTGAAGAAAAAGGTAAAGCAGTAGCGGTTGAAGAAAGTCCAGTTTCAAAGAGAAATCTAAATGATTTATTGCAGGCTATTGACTTTGAGGAATCCTTACTAGTTCAACATGAATTGATACAGCCAGAAAAAGAGAGTACAAAGAAAACCAAAGCCTAAAAAAGGCTTAAATTTGATGAGCAAGTTGAACAATTTGTTTTTAAACCCAGGAGACCTATAACAAGGAGATTTCAGCAAGTACAGGAGGCACCACCAAGAACAGAGGAAACAGGGGAAGAGACACAACGCCAGCAAAGAAAGAACACAGGCAAAACAGTTGCCACATCCAAAGAAGACAATATAGCAAACTTGAAAAAAAAATTGGAATCAGCTAAGCATGAGATTGCTAGACTGAAGAAAGCTGCTAGAAGACATGTCGTCATACAAGCTAATTATTACAGAATTAAAACCCTATGGGAGGAGAATGCAGCTGTAGAGGTGGTTGACTGTAATACGCAATTTCATACTTGGACAGTGCCCGCAATCAAAGAAGCCAAGTTCATCAGGATGATTAATATGCAATTGAGAGCTGGGAACAAGATTATGAAGAGACAAATAGAAGATCTAAAGACACAGTTAAGCCAGCTAAAGGAACCTTCAAAATGAAATCACATTTCAAGTAAGATTATGTTTTGATTTTTGATGAGTTTGCTTGATATCACCTTCTTGAAGAATTCTAAATGTCCATTTGGTTTTGGAAAGTTTAAAGGAAGTTTTGGCAACAAAGTGTTGGATTTAATAAAATTTTTGGGTTGAGAACAATGTCTTTTAAACAACTTAGCAGTTTCGTAGTGCACGCTACGAAACTGTTGAAGGTGATGGTTCCAATATAAATCAACCAATTTTGAAGAAGAAGTGGGAAAATTTTGAGGAACAAATGTATGCAAGGAGACATCTGAAGCTACAGCAATCAATCAAACTAAGACAGATGGAGAAAAATGGTTTGGATCCAAATTTGCATTTTTTCATAACGTGAGCAGTTTAAGCACGGTTCAGATATGTTAAGACAGCCTGAATGCGTTTTTTGTTTTAAAAGCAGTGGACAGCACATCAATAGACATGTTTTAAAAACAATGGACAACACATCAATAGACGCAGCCACCTGTCACGTTTTGGAAAGCAAAGATGAAAGACCGGCTTCTGTGGATTTGAAAACCATAAGACCAAGGAGCAAGGGTAGTTTCCTATATTTCTGAACAGTGGAGAGGATATGGCATACAAGACCAGCATGGAGCATTGAACACCCATCTCAGCCAAACTGAAAGAGGACCAGATGTCAAAGAACGAGAATGATCCTAATCAAAGCCATTGTTCGTATAATATGAAGTTAGAGTCCTATTTGATTTAGATATCTAAAAACTCTAGTTAACAGTTTGTTGTATTTATTAAGTAGTTAAAGTTTAATAGCTGTCAGTAATAGAAGTAGTTTTCGAGTTCCCCTCATGCTTGAGGAGGAATCTTAATTAGATAGAATAAGAACTCTATATATAGCTGGAGCAGCAATGTAAAAAAGGTTGGAAATTTTATGAAAAAGGTTGATATTTGGCTTATGTAAGACTCTGTTTTGATAATACATGTTTGGCTTTACTTCTCAGGATTCATGAGGGATTTTATGTTCAGAATGTGTGATGTTGTCCTTTTCCTAATTCTTGCAAGTGGTATGAATGTGTAATCACTTAGAATTCACTTGAGGTGCTCTTAACTTTCCTGTATGCATTCATAGACAGTGTGGTCCTATCTGAGTTGTTATGTTCTGATATTTTAAATGCTGAATGCCCTGACTTCTATGTAAGTTTGAATTCATTGTCATATTGAGATGTTGTTGACTCCATAAGCCCAATGGATAGTTGTTAAATGTGTTTCCACAATTCATATTCTTACAGTTGTTTCACAAGAGTTAGCCATCTTAACTATAATCAAAATCATTAACCCATTTTTAAGAGAGCCCTCTCAGGTTGAGGAGGCTAAGCCTCAGCCTAAAGTAGGTTTGAAATAGTTACTTAGAGTCAACCTGATCAGCAGCCTATTAGGACCTGATTTTGAGATAACACCACCCATTTGGGAACCACAATTTTAGTTATACCAAAACCCATAGTTGTGAGTCAGTGATCGCATATCCAAAGATAAAGATCCATGAGAGGCATTTATTCCATGTTGTGAAGTACATGGGGAGCATTGGTTTATTCAGTGTCCAACAATCTCCCCCCTAGTGCGATCTGAGTGTGTATCAAAGTTGTGACCTATGCTCTAGTACCAATTTTTGGGAATCCTGATTGCCATTAGATCAAAACCCAAAGGTGTTAGTCAATAATTGCATTTCTAGAGATAAGGATCCACAAGAGGCAGTTAGTGTATGTTGTGAAACACATAGGGAGCAATGGTTTATCCAATGTCCAACATAACCCCAGTCTTACTGTTGAGGTTAACCACCTCTCCTCTTCGCAAGAGGCCTATGATGAAATATATATTTGAAACCTTTATATGAAGATGCATCCTATCTATTGCAAAGCACCCCAAATATGAATGCTAGTAATCAATTGGCATCTATAAAAGGTGGCACCTTTGCACCCCCATGCTTTGCATATGGAAGAATTTAAGCAAACCACAATTTCATAGTGCACTGATTGAATCTTTTTATTCAAACACCAAATTTTCAACATCCTCATGTTCCCTCTCTCTCCAAGTAATGCTCATCCTACAATCAAAGTGTTTGGATCTTTGAACCTTAGTTAAACTAAAATTTACATGCCTGTACATGATGTGTGACCTTAACAATTGTGGTGTACACAACCTCATTTAATCCAATTTGCATCTAGGGATGACCATACATAATTTGAATTTAGGAGGCTCACATACACACACTTCTAATTGAATTTACAAATTCAAAATAAATTGTCAATAAAAAAATAAAATGAAATGGGTGAATTTGAAGAGAAAATATGAGGAATTACCTACAACTCCTGGAATTTCGTTTAACCTCCTACAACTCTTGTATTTTGTGAGCAGAGTGTGGGGAAATTTTTCACCAAAAATCACTATGAAGGGTAAATTGCACAAATGAGGGGTAAAATCTCAATTTTTTGCTATTTATGAAATGTTTTACCCACTTAACCTATACTTTAGTGTTTTTATTTGTATTTTTTTATCTTCTAACTAATACTTAGCCTAGTTTCAAGTGGCCACTCAATTTCTGGGTATTTTCAAGGGACTTAGTCATTTTAAGACATTTTACTAGCTATCTTAGACCAAAATGTGATCCACTATGGTGTGTGCATTTTTTGTTAAACCAGCATATAGGTTAGGAATTTTGCACTGAACTTTGCCTTTTAACCTTCCGATTACTCCTTAGCCACATGATCAATCCTACTATTTTGTGACAAAAACCACTGCAGTCATCACTTTATGTTGCACTTTAGTGGTAGACCCTAACCTTATCATGGACAACCTAGTTAGCTCCTCACTAGCCATTTGATTCCCATGCTACCTTTTTTTATGCTTGATATTCCTCTTTAGTCCAATCATGACTTTGCATTGAAGTCATACTTATTCTCTATTATTATTCTAACTTATGCCTAGTGGCTTCCACGTGTTGACTTTGTAATAGCCTCGAGTTGATTTTCTAAGTAAATAAATTAATCCAAGGTTATGAGACACGTATTCCAAGTTGAATAGAGGGGAAAACACTATAGTTGGCATCACTTTTGGTTAATTAATGGCTATGGAAACTGGCAAAGGAAAATATGCAATAAATGGAAATTTAATATGAAAAATGGAGGAAAGTAGAAGAAAAGAGAGATGAAGAGACACAAAAATGCATGCAAGGGAAATTAGAGAGAAATTAGAGGAGAATGAAAGAAAAAAATAAAAAATGAAAGGAAGAGACTAGACATCAATGATAAAAGGGCATCATAGAAAAGGTTCACAACTTTTGTCAGTTCTAGCTTTGATCACTTTCGTAAATAAAGATCTAAGAGAAGAGAGAGGAAGCACTTGGACGCAAGTAAGCAAAGAAAAAGCAAAGGAAAGCAAGGGAGCACAAGGAAAAGGTTGGAAAAGAAACAACAACAAGAGGAATTTACAACTAAGAGGTTGCATGTGTGGTTTCATTGCTAAGATTTGGATGCATGGTACATGCATTTGGTTATTGGGTTTCCTTGTTGTCATTGGCATGGAATTTTCCTAGATTGACAATGGTTTTTAGCCGTGCCTTACCATTTCCTAGATAGTCATGGTGTTGTGGATTACTTGTTTTGTTTAAGCTTTGGATGGGTAGTAAACTTTGGATCCTACTGAGATGGTCTCAAGAAATTCCCAAGGGTCAATGGTTGAGATGGGATTTCTCCTAAAACTCTTAACGGATGGGTGTAGATAAGAAAATTCCTATGGGTATGGTGAAGAAAGTTAGAAGCATCTAATATTGTTTGGTGATACTGATTTCTGGACTAGTTTAGGTGAAATCACTATGGTTAAGGGTTGAGGTGGTTTGTCCTCTAGAAGCCCTGGTTGGTTCTATTTTGGTTTAACCCATATGATCCCACATTCATGCTTGGAATATGGAACGAGGGTGATTGACTGAAAAAGGTATTTGTCTCAGCAAAATCTATGGTCAGGTGGTACATGGAAGTCCCTGACTTGGTTAGCATTTTCATACCTTAATATGAGTTCTTTCCTTATTTTTATCAATTAGCACATGTACTAGTTTTTGTGTTGATTTTATGATTGATTTTTCATGGATTCATTCTCGTTATATACTTGTTATAGGTATGGTTAAATGATGTGCTATTGTTATGAATCTTGTTCATGATTTGATAAGCTATTGAATGGTTATGTGAATGCATGGGATAACTAGTGTTGTTACAACTAGTTTGAGAGGGCCTTGAGCCTTCTTGATGATTCCTTGATGAAGTTAAGAAGACATTAAATAGATTTTCATTCATGACCTGTAGATTATTATGTTTACTGTGTGTTTGAAAATTTTTTATCATGTGTTTGAAATTTTTTGAGCAATATCTAGCCTTTGTACTTATCATATATACTTGTCATCACCTTAAACTTGATTCTAGAAAGTTCTAGGATGTTTTGGGAAGTTCCTAAAGGCTAGCCCTGAAAATGTGGCACTGATTTTACGATCGCATTCGTGGAACTAGGAAAATTTGACTACAACTACATAGAGCAAGGCTTGTGCATGTGTTTGGAACCTTCTATTCACACTCACAATATCTTATGTGTGCGATTGGGTTGTGAGCTCAGTTAAAAAGAACTTCCAGCTTAAGGTATGAGCCCCAAGGGTTGTGGCCTGACACCTAGGTGATCTAAGTTCCTGAGATGTTTCAGTAATTTTCTGGTCATTAGACCCCACTTCCATAACTAGAACTTGGATGTTGGGTCATGCCATAGTAACTCTAAAGTAATTTTTATCTAGAGAGATTGAAAAAGAAGGTACATGTGGGATGGGGTGGTTATAGGATGGTATCATAGTGAGGTTGCAACATTGGACCTTGGGATAAATGCCAATTGTTATGCTTACATGTAAGCTCTCTATATGTTTATCTACATGCATGTTAATTATTATTATGGTTATGATATCCATGTATGAGATGTTATGCTTGTGATGTTGTATCCTCCCAACTTGGATTTGCCTATGCAGATGAAATAACCTCCCTTGAGATACCTTGAGGTTTATTTTTTATTATCTTTTACATAAATAAAAATGGCATATTATAGGACAAAGAAAGCCAAGAGATGAATACAATAATGGTCAAGTAAAATTCATATGACTCTCCATATAGGCTTGAAGAGACATTGGTAGGATGGGAGAGATTAGTTGAGAAACAGGGAGAGGGACATTATCCTAGTTTGACAAACACATTAAGAAGTTTGAAGGAAGAAATTGTGAGTTTCAAAGAAGAAAAAAAGTGGTTGATTGAAGCATAGGAAAGGCTTGCCAAAGCTCAGGAAAAGCATGTTGAGGTTAATGTAGTGATTATTTAGAGCCTTTCAAATTTGTAGAAGTAGGGACAGATGGGGATTAGTAATGGATAGGAAGAAAATACAAATGGTGTAGATGTAAGGAGATCTCCAAAGGGATACAGGATGGAAAGGGATGATATAATAAGAGGTGGCAGATCCTTCACTACACCTAATAGGAGGGTTAGCAATCATGGATTTTATTCTAGCTCCGGTTTTGAGAGACATCATCACCATCACATTCAACATCCTTATAGGAAGAGTGAGAGGGGGTACTTGCCAAAGGAATTCAAGAAAGCCAAGACTCCTAATTTTGATGGAGAAGTGAATAAATAATAAGATGCAAAAGCATCGTTTCTTGGGACGAAGAAGTTATTCAGATTGCATGATTACTCAAGGAAAATGGAAGCCAAGATAACTACCTTCAGTATCAAAGGAAAATCTGATATCTAGTGGGAAAGTTGGACGTGGAACCCCTAAAAGGCATGTTTTGGGGCTTAAATCCCAAGTTTTGATTAAGTCCATTGTAAAGACTCCGTGATTTATGGGTGTGAAGCGCGAAGTCATAATAGATTCATAGGGTTGTCCACCCTTGGTTTTGTAATGTAATGTTAGTTTGAAAGATCTACCCATGGTCCGCGAACCATGGGATTTTCTAAATAGAGCGAGGCTCTAAGTGTAGAAATAAGATAGATAAAATGGTGATGAGTCTAAGGGATTGATGAAGCATTAATTCAAGTGTAAATTGTGTCTTTGGGTCATAGATTAGGAGAAGGCTCTACAACTGAGTGCACAGAGGCCTAATAGTCTGCAGCTGAGTGCACGAACCCTTGCAGCTGAGTGCACATGGCAGGTCGAGTCTGTAACCGTTGGAAGCATTAATAAAGATAATTTTTATCATATTTCTATGTATCTTTTCCTGTTTGATGTATTATTGGGGATGAATTGCAATTTTACTATTTATTTGTTGTAAAAACTCATAAGTAAATATAATACAAGGCATCTGTTTACGCAAAGATAACTAACTGTTATAAGAAGATAGGTAAAGATTTTGGGTGTGACTTAGGGAAATAGTACAGATTGCTGCCCTAGCAGGGCGGAAGCCCCACAGCCCCTAGTTAGGGTTGTGCGAAGGCGAGCATATTAGGGTGCGAAGGCTAGGGAAGTGCGCGAAGTAACCTGCGTGAAGGGACTAACAGTTGGACTCGATCAAACCCTCAGACATCTCAAGGGTGCAAAAACTTGGTTCTAGCACTCCCCCATACTACTTCAAGTGAGACCTTAGTCCATGCTCCATGGACTATTTCTGAAAGGGCCAGTAGTACATGGATTTGCTTGGCTAATTAATTCCGAACCTGGGTCAGGCCCCAACAAGCCAACAAATGGTTCCATTGCCAAGAATGAGATCTGCATAGAGATGTCTGATGTCGTATCACTGGAATCTAACTAAGAAAGGAATTGAAGATTAGTTGGATAGGAAGATTCATGAGTTCGCAGCGTAGGAGAACAAGAATCCATGACTATCAAAAGAAGAGTGGTTAGGCTGCTACTTGTATAGAGAGATCCACGAAATTTTCTTCACATCTTTCCCTATTAAGCTATACGAGTCGATCGTGAAGCTAGCACAAAGCCAAGGAAGGTGCAAGCTAGATAGACCTATTGTGTGGACTCTAAAATTAGTGTGTAGATTGGAGGATTTGGAGGATAAGATCACACGTGTTGTTGATCACTGGCTCGATCAGATTATAGGAGGATTCATTACTGAGTTTGCGGTAAACACTTCAGTCAGCTATAGCGAGGCGGAACAATGCTTCCTCAAAGGACTGCGAGGTAAGTACGTTAAGTCTTTGAACACTTGGATTAAAATGCTAATGTGTGAAAAGTGGGTTATGCGAATAAATTGATGTTTGGGGCTATGCGAAGTGGGAGAATTTACAGAAACAAAGGTCGTGTAGAACTAGAAACTAGCCCCTTGATTTCACCTCCACGAGGGGACAGGGAAGATCTTGTGAAGGTCTCACCAAGAAGTGTTATCAATTTGATAAGACAAAGGATTCCACACATACCACCCCCACCCACACCACCGCTAGTTTCACCGTCTTCACCCCCATCTTCGCCCATACCACCTCTGCCACAACCACGAGTCAATATGGAAAGTGCAACAAAGTTGTCAGTGTTCAAGGGAGTAGGAAATGAAGATCCAGACCAGTTTTGGTTCGTGATAAAAGCTATATGGGAAATGCAGGGAGTTACAGATGACAATATAAAAAAAGCAACGTTGGTCAGCGCTCTGCAGGATTGCATGCTGACCTAGTACATTAAGAATTCTAATGACAATTCGAATATGGGGATCACGGATATCGAAACTGTGCTAAACAAAGAATTTAGCAGGCCGAAGTCAAAGGCGCAGTCAATCATTAGGTTCAAGGAAATCACGATGCTACTAGGTGAGACTCCTTGGGAGTTGGATCAGATATTGAAGTGCACAATTCGCGAAGCTAACATGACTTTGAAGGATTGACAACACCATGAATGGTCTATAGCATCGCTAACACCACATTTAAGGAACGTGCTGTCACAACAGAGGCTAACAACTTAGGCTGAGGTGTTGGAAATCGCGATGAGACTGCATGACACCCCGATACAAGATCCTAACCTGGGAGTTCAGTAGATCCACGCGCAGTTGAAAAACTTATGCCCAGAGATGCAAAGTCTGAAACAAGATAGGACGACTTGCCCAGAAGTGCGCGACGAGGTATGGTGTGTAAATTGCAAGGGTCAGGGACATGACAAGGACCATTGCTCGGTGTTCACGAATTACCTTGCGGGAGGAGAACCAATGCCATTGAGACTAGAGGCACAAGCAGGACCTAGCAGAGCACCTATATTATGGTGCACGATTTGTCAAATAAGGGGAAAGCATACTACAGACAACTACCATCTATTGCAGAAGTACACGTAGAATTCACAACAATTATTCCATAATTTTTGTAGATCAGTGGGACATGATAAGTGCACATGTAGGAGTTATGTGCTGATGATGGATAGGACTCCCACCTACAAAGTTCAGGCTGAAACGCGGTGCCTTGACTAGAACGTAGGGATGGCGCGAACCAAATTTCAGGGGCATGGATGAGGCAGAGGTGGAGGAGGACCTGGAAGTGGTCGTAGACAGTTGATATGTTACAATTGCAGAAAGCCAAGACATTATCCTCACAATTGTATAAATACAACGCGTCCGTCATGCTTGTATTGTACCTTATTTGATCATGATATGGAGGATTACCCCACATTAATAGCGAGGCTGTGCGATAAAGTAGCGCTCCAACCTCCCCCAACTCAGAACCTACAAATGATGAGGTCTGAGCCGCGCAAGGAAGACCCCAATGTGAACATTGTGCTCTGAAGTGGAATTACAACAGGGGATGATAAAGGCAAGTAACCTGAAGATAGTACTTGGGTTCTCAAGGCTCCGATGAAAGAGACAGAGTTTGATTTGGAGCGCGCTAAGGAAACCTTCATGGAAGCTAGGAAGAGCTTCACCGATGCCTCCACTTCAGGAAGCAAAGATAGACCGGAGCTGGAAATGGACCCATCGATGCTCACAACATTCTTGGAAACATGCATGAAGCTACTACATGACAGCAAGGTTGTAAAGGGACTACAGGAACTTATAAATAAATGCTTTGGGACCACGCCAGGAGAACCGCGCGTAGTTCAAAAGATCGGAAAGAACACGACGAGGATGGGAAGAGAGATGAGATTGACCGCACAAATTGGGGAATATGAGATGGACCAAGTGATTTTGGACCTAGGATCAGATGTGAATGTTCTGCCAAAGCAAACATGGGAGCACATGGGAAGGCCTATGCTGCAATGGTCTCCTATTCAACTATGAATGGAGAACCAACAAAAGATCTTATTAATGGGAAGATTGCAGGGGATCACCGTGGATATTGAAGGAGCAAGCGTGTTGGCTGATTTTGAAGTGATAGAGATTGTTGATGATGACAATCCCTACCCCGCACTATTAGGAATCAATTGGGCCACTGACATGAATGGGGTGATAAATATGAAGAAGCGCAAGATGATTTTTGAGAAAAAATCTCTACGTGTAGTTGTACCTTTGGACCCTGTAGAAGGATCGTGCTACAAAGAACCAATGCACGACTATGACAATGATGACGAATTAGAATACGTCTACAAGATAACCGCGTGAGAGAAAGACTCGGTAAATCTAACCATGGATGGACAAATCTCATGGGAGCGCGAAAGCTCCTATACATCAGATTCTGTTAGACCCCTATACTACTAGTGTAACCCCTTATTGTTATTAGTACAACTCCCTTATTATATTATTGTACCCATGCAGTCCCCATATTGTTATTATTGTGCCCTTACATTATTATTGTTTTTTCGACTCTAATTATATTATTACCCCTTAGACTCCTATACATAGAAAGGAGCTCTTGTCATTTGTATCATCCAAGAATTGTTCATTTGTGTAATGTAAAGGAGGTTTCCCCCTCAAAGAGGCTTATTTCTAAGGTGTTGATCTATCTTTTCTATCTTTTTGTGAGTTGGTTTCATAACATTTGGTATCAAAGTTGTGGATTCTAGGGTTTCACTACTCCAAATAGGTCATCGTGGAATTTTCCCTATAACTTTTTCGCTACGAAGTTTTAGAAGCTAAAAAAATAACCCATTTGAGAAGAAATCAGTCTAAACCACATGTCTGAATTTTAGATCTTGTCTTGCTATATTTTTGGAGATATAATCTGAGACATTTAGGGTTTCTGGAGGCTCCCGAATTACATCCTAAACATGTGACCTTGGTAAAGTCGTCATAACTTTCTCTTTGATCATCAAATTGAAATTTTGTAAGAAGTTGTAGAAAGAGGACAAACTGTAGTTTTCTGTTTATTGTTTTCAAGTCCTACAGTTGAAACAGTGACACAACGCACTTTGTACAAGTTCGAGCTACTGAACCGGTCTATAACCGGGTCATTCTGGGAGATTTGGCATAATGGTTTCTTATAGAATGCAATATTTATTAGACTTTTGGTGTTAGAAAGAGGACTCAGAGGGATACTAAAAGATGAAATTTCAGAACTTGGAGATCCGAAATTACAGAGTTATAGTCGTTTCAGGATCGAGCTCCTAAAATCAAGAAAAGACAATATGAGGAAGTTTGATGGCAAGGATCCGACAAATTGGATACTAGAGATGGAGCAATATTTTGATCTACATGAGGTGCAACTATTACAAAAAGTATGTAATGCTTCTTCATATTTAGAACCGGATCAATTTTATGGTATAAAGGGCTATGTTCTTATAGAGCACTTGTCACTTGGTCAATTTTCACGAAGGAAATGATAGCACATTATGAGGATAAAAAGAGAAACACCTTCTTTAGCCAATTGATAAATCTCAAACAAAATTGTTTAATGGCAGAGAACATTGAGGACTTTCAAAAATTGAATATAAGGGAAAATGATATTCCAGAGAAGCAGAGGATTAATGTCTCCATAGGGACTTTAAAGGATAACATTCAACATGAGGTTCGTCTTTGGGAACCTAATTCATTGGAGAAGGCATTCAAGTTGGCAAGAAAAGTGGAAAGCAGAATTATGGAAACAAAGAATTCTACCCCTCACAACTATCAACATGGAAGTGTTGTTTCTCCTAGCCTTCCACAACCTACAAGGGTGACACCACAACAATTGGAAGAAAAAAGAGAAAAAGGGCTTTGTCACAATTGTGATAGCAAATGCACTAAAGGTCATAAGTGTGTTGAGAAGAAATTATTTTACATAAATTATGAAGAGGAGGAAGAAAAGGATCAAGAAACATCAAAAGAAGAGGATATACACCAGGAACCAACCCTATAGAAAGAAGAAATGAATCCGACCATATCTTATAAAGAATTGGCAAGAATTACCACTCCTCAAACTCTCAAGATAGAAGGACATATCAAGAAGAAAAAGGTTCAAGAAGTGAAATATCACATCGCGAAAGAAGAAATGAATCCAACCATATCTTGTAATGCATTGGCCAGAATTACCACTCCTCAAACTATTAAGATAGAAGGACAGATCAAGAAGAAAAAAGTTAAAGAAGTGAAAGATCACATCGAGCATCAAGAAATGAATCCGACCATATCTTGTAAAGCATTGGAATAAATTACCACTCCTTAAACTCTCAAGATAGAAGGACATATCAAGAATAAAAAGGTTCAAGTAGTGAAAGATCAAATCAAGAATCAACAACAAGTTCTCCAACTTTTAAAGGATAACGCCACTTTGGTGCAGAATCGAATGAAACAAGAGGCAGATCAACATCGCAGTGAAAGAAGTTTTGATGTAGGTGATTGGGTATTTTTACAGCTACATCCCAAGAAAAACATTGATGTGTTGGAAATACTACATGCACTTAAGAAATGGTGACCTTACCTAATGGGAAGACACTTCAAGGTAAAACTGGATCATGATAGTCTGAAATAATTCTTAGAAAAAATATTATCTTTAAAAGAAAAGAAAAAATGGGTCACAAATATGTTGGGTTATGATTTTGAAATCATCTACATAAACAGGAAGCCAACTTTTGTTGCAGATGCACTCTCAAGAAAGGATGAGGATGTGGAAGCATTGGTTTGTTCTATTACTATTATCCAACTAGATTGGATAAATGAAGCAAGGGATGAATAGAAGAAGGATGAAGAAGTCTGGCCACTCATTCAAAAGTTGTAGAAGATCCCAATTCAAACAATATTGCCAAAACTTGAAGAGGAAGGAAAAATCATATTGGAACTTAGAGCAATCACAGAATAAAGAACCCAACAGCTACGAAATCGATCAATTTCAAAGTATCTCATCAAGTGGAAGAACTGACCCACTGAAGATTCCACATGGGAGGATAAGAATTTTATAAAGAAGCATCAAGAACTACTCAAGCGTTGAGGACAACACTTTTTGAAGGAGAGGGGCATGTTATGCCCCTATACTACTAGTGTAACCCCTTATTGTTATTAGTACAACCCCCTTATTATATTGTTGGACCCATGTAGTCCCCATATTGTTACTATTGTGCCCGATAGAAGCCCACTATTGTCGATATTATGCCCTTACATTATTATTGTTATGACGACTCTAATTATATTATGACCCCTTAGACTCCTATATATAGAAAGGAGGTCTTGTCATTTGTATCATCCAAGAATTGTTCATTTGTGTAATGTAAAGGAGGTTTCCCCCCTCAAAGAGGCTTATTTCTAAGGCATTCATCTATCTTTTCTATCCTTTTTTGAGCTGGTTTCTTAACAGATTTTGACGAAGAGATAGAGCAATGGCAGAACTGGTTACATGAGCTAACCACGCTAAACTATAACATGATGATGAGATCGTTGCACTGCATATCAACAGAGGTAAGGGATCTACCTATGTATGATGGGTTAAGCGAGGTAGATGACTTCCTAAACAAATTTGAAAGAGAGGTGTCGAAACAACAATGCTTCGAGGCTTTGAAATGGGTACTATGCGCTATGCTCGCAATGTGGTGGGGTATGCACCAAGGAAGCTTTGAGGACTAACACGAATGCAAGAGAATGATGTACATATGGTTTGGGAAGCCTCAGATGCGATTTACCAACAAGAAGGTTGGAAGGAGCGATCTGTGCCACACCTTTCCAAATGGGTGCAAGCATATGTTACAAAATTTGCGCGGATGCACAAAGACTTCACATTAAGAAACACGGTCAGTATGCATGTGTGGGCGAGGAAATTGTAGGAACGACCTTTCAGGTTGGAACAATAGAGTATGGAAAGAGAGGGTGGGCAGAAAGTTATCTACGCAGAAGCCTTTGACGAAGTATGCAAAGCGCTTAACAAGGTACACAATGCATTGCAGACTGACTGGGACCTGCACGTACTAGTGGTTCTTTGGGCTTATAGGACAACGTGCAAGAAATTGATGGAGTAGGTGCCTCTGAGGCTAGAGTATGGAGCGAATGCTGTAATCCCCATCGAGTATAAAATGCCTAGTTCGCGCATAGAAGCACCAATAGATATGATGGCTCGCGGAGCCTTGGAAGAAGGGATAGCACAACTCAATGAAGCAGAATGCTTGGGACCTGAGGAAGGAATCTGTCAGGGTGATCTTAGGCTCCATGAATGTATGAAAGAAAGGGTGCAATTAAGGGAGAAAAGTGCTTTGCTAGAAGAAGAAGCCAAGAAGCTTGAGGATGGGATCAAGAAGGATTTTCTCAATAAAGAAACCAGGGTGACAAAACATGGTGTGCATGATCACATTGATGAATTTGGGGACTACTACTGAGAGTTGATCGGCCTGATGCCTTGGATTAAAGCGCACATTATGAAAGGGATCACCCGTGATAGTGCAATGTCAATGATAAAGTGTGCAACACATCTAGTAACAATCGTAGGTGGATGTTTTTCAGGAAAATGATGGATGACCGGTTGAAACCCTATACAGGTGGTGCAACCACCTGACTAACCATGGGAAGCATAGTCTTAGCACTCCAGGCAATTGAAAGGAAGCACGAGACTATAAATTACCCTGCCTGGGAGCTGTGCGATGTTGGAACTGCGTGTAGGAGCAAAGGTCCGCGACCACGCAAGGGGGATTGCGCTGCCATGCGAGTTGGCTGGAAAGTGACCGTTGGAGTCGCTATTCATGATGTGATGCTTGACTTGAGACCAAATGGAGTGGGTGGTAGGCATTTGATATGCGCTTTATGGGTAAGACTTGGTAAAATCTACCACCGAGGGAGCATTAATGAACTAGATTTAGGGGGAACAGTCGAATTCAAATTCAAAACACGCTATAAATTACAAAGGGCTACCCAACAAACAACACTTGGTCATTTGTGAATTGAGCTATTGTATGCCCCACATAGTCTGAGCAAAGAATTGTTTTACTTGTGCAGAGCGTTGATTTAGCCCCTGATTGAGCGATTGAGAGATTTCTGGACAAGCAATATGGCAACATTAGAGGAAGTTAAGGAACTTACAGAGATGACCGTTGAGGAGGCCATGTAGGCCTTAACCATAGAAGATGCCCCTGAAGGCACCAAGATTATGGAAGAAATACCTAAATCACCACGCATGCCTAGGCCGAAGAAATACAAATAGCCAATGATTCCGGTGCGTGTGTCCCTGCGAAACCCGTTGCACACCAGATTAACGATGGAGGAGAAAGGGAAAGTTGTTAATATGGAATCTGATGAGGAGGAGCAAGACCTGGAGGACCTCATAATTGAAGAAGATGAGGATGAGGGCATGGAGGAAGAAACTGAGCCTTCGCACCCTCCAACAAAGTTTCCTGCGTATATTCCTCTGCAGAAGGGGAAGACAAAAGTGCCCAAGGACCTCGACAAGAGCAAGAGCTCTCTCCAGACTTCGCTCCTCCCAGACGACATCATCTCTAAGGGCACACACTTGGGGCGGGTGCCTAACTTGAATTTTGAATATTGGGATCTTGCTGACCATGAGAAATTCCCTCATCTAGAGATCGCATAGTTCATGAAGCCCAGGCAGAACATGGCGATGGGGGTTATCAAATTGGAGCCGCAAAAGTGGTTACACGGAGTAGAAAAGGTAGGGTTATTAAACCTGCTCTAGGTGCCGCATTTCCACCGTGCCCCAATAACGTTATTCGTCATTAGGAAGCTACTCTGCCTAGTGTATGGTGGGTGTTTGTGGCTAGAGGAGCCCATCCCCATCACGGACCACTTAATCCCATGCAAAGGAGAAGACCCCGCAGACATCTCGGAGGGGAAGAGTGGTGAGTTGGCCATCGCGGAAGCCATGAAGAAGAAATACAAGCTGGATAAGAAGAAAAGGGGCTATGCCATATCTAGAATCAACAACAAAGCAATTAAATTTGAGACCCAGATACTGGCGGACAAGCTCATGCGGAAGTGTCGCGCGGACAAAGTGCCTGCGCCGATGGTGGAACTTGCTGAGCAGTGCGCGAAAGGGGTCCACTTTAACTGGTATGAGTTCTTATGCAAAGAGTTCCTGGAAAATTGTCGTGAGGCCCAAGAACAAGGAAAAATGTTCCACTATGCATGGCTTCTGCTATCCATAGTGCTGGAGGTAGGGGTATTGTCGGAGGATAGCTAGTTCCCCACAATTGACAGGGATCTGTTGGAGGCCACGAAGTATGCTTCACTGTGGGTCACGTAAGACATGAATCAGATCCACAACAATAAGATATTCTGGGTGTTCATGGAGATGCACATCAGAATGAGGATTAACCACAAGTCACAGCTATCACCCACTGTCTACAACAACCTTCACAGTTTTGTAGAATTTAAAGTGGACTTCCACAACATATATATCAGAGTGCGCAAGGACCCATCCAAGAAATGGAGTGATATGTGTGTTGCAAGTGCTGAGCAAGAAAAATATCAGCATGGAATAGTTGAGCTTGTAGTGCAACGAGGTGGTGTCGCAAAATAGGCAGATGGTACAGGTACTCCAGGAAGCTTGGCAGATGGTCCTTGAGCTCGCCATCGCAGCAAAAGCACTCGGAGAGGCGCGCATCCAAACACTAGCAGCAGGGATGCATGAGGCGCGAGAAGAAATGGCGAAGGTTCAGCTCAAGCTGAACCTTCAGAATGCAGAGCTACGGTTGAAGGCATAACCGTCGACCCCTCCAGAAGTCAGGGAATAGCACACCAGTGCCATTACATTGGGGATGGAAGAGATCAGCAGTGTAGTAAAGGATTGCACCAGGATGTTGGAGGAGTCATTCGAGGTCCTCACTAATTTGCAGGAGGACCCTAACATCCAATGCTTAGAGACAGAGGCACGTGAGCTCTAGAAGCAATACGATAGCATCAAAGGGACTGTGTAGACAGTGGACCTCACTCAGAGGCTTGTGCGAATGCAACATGCCAAAGCGTTGAAAGAGAAAGTGGACACCACATTGTTATCCAGGAATAGTGTCCACTCGGATGCTGCTATTCCCACTAATATGGGTGGCTATCTTAGAAACAAACAATCAAAGTCTACTATTGTTTTCTTTTATGAAAATAGACAAGAGAAGAACCAAGAAGACCAACCTGAGTCTTGCATTTGATTTCCTCTCCTTCTTGATAGAGCTTCGACGCTTCTTCTTTATCTACCCAGCTTCAGAAGAACCTATGGAATCATAGCAACATACTACTATCAAAGAAACAACGATCTAAATTCATAAATAATATAGGATCAGATGTGTATTAACCATATAAATGCATATGTAAACAAGTATACAAGCATATGGAAGGAAACAAGAATAGCTTTATTAAGATGAAAAGTAGTAGGAGGATTACAACCATGTGCTCTAACCTAGCATCATCCTCTAGCTAGGAAGCCCTTCTTCACCTCAAGCAAAGCTTAGATCACCCAACACTATGAATGTACACAAGAAAACCAACAACATCTCTATAAGATACAAAATTCCAGCCTCTGGA
>APFE031265756.1:430663-445550 GCA_000404065.3 Pinus taeda
TTTCAGTATGGTCCAGTTTTGACCATTTATGAGCAGTTTTCAGTGGAGAACTTCTGGGAGATGATGTAATCGGTTGACCTTGTTACTTTAGGTAGTGAAGCAACACTTTTAGGGACTTAGGAGCCCTCAGTTTATGGACATTTATGATTGGGGTTGAAGTGCCCAAAAATGTCTATAACACACTTGACACCGAGAAGCAATTCTGAAGGCATGCATTGAAACTTGGATTGACGAGGCCTTCATGATTACAACAACAATTGAAGGGAAGCTCGCGCAAATGCAGGGGATGTAGGAACAGATCTAGGGAAGTAGTTCTAACACTGCGGTCTCAGATCAATGTGTACAAGAGATTCAATAGGCAACCGTTCAGTAAAATGCTGACCTTGAAGCTGTTCAAGCAGAGTTGGAGGGTCCCCATGCGAAGATCTCTGCACAAACAGAGTGATTAGAGGGTAAGTCACAATGTTTGTGTTGGGGGCCCGTTGGGCATGGAATCCCCCCCAAGGCATGTTTTTGGGCTTAAAGCCCAGGTTTTGATTAAGTCCATTGTAAAGACTCCATGATTTGTGGGCGCGGAGCGCAAAGCCATAATAGAGTCATAGGGTTGTCTGCCCTTGGTTTTGTAATGTAATGTCAGTTTGAAAGATCTACCCATGGTCCACAGACCATGGGATTGTATAAATAGAGTGAGGCTCTAAATGTAGAAATAAGATAGATAAAAAGATGATGAGTCTAAGGGATTGATGAAGTGTTGAGTCAAGTGTAAATCGTGTCTTTCGGTCATAGAGTAGGAGAAGGCTCTGCAACTGAGTGTGTAGGGCAGGTCGAGTCTGTAACGGTTGGAAAAATTAATAAAGATAAGTTTTACCATATTTCTGTGTATCGTTTCCTGTTTGATGTATTATTGGGGATGAATTGCTAGTTTATTGTTTAGTTGTTGCGTGAACTCATATGAATGTGTTGAATAAGTAAATATAATACAAGGCATCTATTTACATGAAGATAAATAACTATTGTAAGAAGATAGGTAAAGATCTTGGGTGTGACTGAGGGAAATAGTACATATTGTTTCCCTAGCAACGTGGAAGGCCCACAACCCTTGGTTAGGGTTGTGCGAAGGTGAGTACATTAGGCTGCGAAGGCCAGGGAAGTACATGAAGTAACCTATGGGAAGGGACTAACAGTTAGACCCAATCAAACCCTCAGACATCTCAAGTGTGTGGAAACCTGGCTCCAAAATCCCCCCATATTACTTCGGGTGAGACCTCAGTCTGCGCTTTGCGAATTGTTGCTGAAAGGACCAGTAGTACAGGGATTTGTTTGGCTAATTAACTTTGAACCTGGGTCAGGCCCCAACAATCAAATAGGGAAGGTGTTGAGAATATTAGAGGCATGGGGAAGAGGAGATGATTTGGAATGAGTTTGAAATACCCTTTAGGAAGAAGTACCTGTCTGAGAGGTATTATGATGGAAAGGCCAAGGAATTGTATGAGCTCAAGATGTGTTCCATGATAGATGAAGAGCACACTAGTAAATTTCTAGGGTTGTTGAGGTATGTGCCCTATCTCAAGTATGAGCAAACAAAGGTCCAAAGGTTCATCAGTGGATTTCCATTAGCATTCAAATATTGGATTGATTATGATGAGCCTAAGTTATTAGAGGAATTAATTGGAAAGTTGAAGAATTGTTATGAGTAGTCAAAGCAAAAGCTTGAGTTAAAATGGGATTCGAAAGGTAATTAGAAGACAAAAGGAAAATGGCCTAAGAAGTGAGGAAGATCTTAGGATGCAGGCAAAAAGGAAAATGTGGTACCTCATAAGAAGTTCAAGTAGTTGAGAGAGGACATGGGACTCAATCTGAGGAGCAACAGAATAAAGGAGATGGCAGGAAACCTTTGAGGTGTTGGACTTGTGGTGGAAAGCATCACAAGATGGATTTTCCATCAATTAGGGTGGTTTCCTCAAATTACATTGCTTAGGAGGCACAAACAGTTGGGGATGTAGACCAGAGCATTCTCTGTATTTATACAATAGTTGATGATAGGAAGGAAGATCATCAAGCATCCATTATCACTATTGTAGGTAATTGTGATCAAGTTGTTTCTATTTTGATTGATCATGGATCAAATTATAACTATATTATTTATCACCTCGTGGATTCATGCAAAATCTTTGTTGGCATAGTTGGCTACAAGGACCAAGAGAAGAGTTCATCACTCAATGATATTTTGTGCATTTGATATGAATGGTATGCCTACAACAACACATCTAAATGTGCTTCCTTTGGGATCATATAACTTGGTTTTGGGCATGGACTAATTGTTTATTCATAGGACTAAGTATACTTCTATGCCAGTTCCATTGAGTGCTTGGATGATGATGGAGAAAAGAAAATATTGCAGGGAACGAAGAAGCCTACATCAGTGAGAATGGTTACAACTATGCAAGCTAAGCGCAGTCACAAGAAAGGATGTTTGTTGTTTGGAGTTCATGTTTCCAGTGAAAAAGGGTAGGAAGATGAGGATCATGAAGTCCTGAGTAGATATCATGTTTTGCAATAGTTTTAGGATATGGTTCCTACAACTATTCGAAAGTTGTCACCTCATAGGGAGGTGTAATTTGCTATTGAGTTGGTACCAGGAGAAACACCAACATCTAAAGCACCATACAGGATGAGAACTCTAGAATTTGTGGAACTGAAGTTGCAGCTTAAAGAGATTATTGATAAGGGATACATAAGGCCAAGTTTGTCACCTTGGCATGCACCAATGTTGTTTGTAGGGAAGAAGGATGGTACTCTCAAATTGTGCATTGATTATAGGAAGTTGAACAAGGTGACTATCAAGAATAGGTATCCATTTCCATTGATTGATGATTTGTTTGATCAACTAAAGGGAGCTGCAACCTTTTCGAAGATTGATCTGAGATCATGATATCACAGGTGCACATCAAATAAGAAGACATTTACAAGACTGCATTTCGTATAAGGTATGTTAACTATGAGTTTGATGTGGTTCCTTTTGGTCTTACCAATACTCCAACCACTTTCATGTGTTTGATGAACCATGTGTTGCGCCCTTATCTAGATAAGTTTGTGATAGTCTTTGTTGATGATATATTGGTATATTCAAAGAATGAAGAGGAGCATGCAGAGCACTTGGCAATGATATTGAGATTGTTGAGAGAGCATCAGCTGTATGCCAAACTCAAAAAGTGAAATTTCTTTAAGTATAAGATTCGTTATTTGGGACATGTTGTTTCCAGGGAGGGGATAGTAGTGGACCCAGAAAAGATTAAGGCTATCAAGGAGTGGCCAACTTCGAGGAATGTGGATGAGGTCATATCATTCATGGGACTAGTAGGTTATTATAGGAAGTTCATTAGGAACTTATCCAAGATTGGCTATCCGATTACATCTTTGCAGAGGAGAGGGAAAAAGTTTGAATGGACTGAGAAGTGTGGAGCTAGCTTTGATCAACTGAAGAATTTTCTTACAAATTCTTCAATTTTGAAGATTGTAGATCATGATAAGGAGTTTGTTGTTTTTAAATATGCTTGCAAGGAAGTAAATGGTGGAGTCCTGATGAGGAAGGACATGTGGTTTGTTTTGAATCAAGGAAGTTGAATTAGCATGAGTAGAATTATGTGACTCGTGATATTGAGTTGGAAGCCATCATTCATGCATTGAAGATGCTAAGACATTATCTCCTTGGTAGGAGTTTCATGTTGATGAGTGATCACAATGGACTGAGGTATTTATTTGACCAACCCAATCTGAATGTCAGGAAGGAAAGATGGTTGGCTACTCTCAATGAGTTTGATTTTAAGATTAGGTACCTCAAGGGCAAAGAGAACAGGGTTGTAGAAGCTCTTAGTAGGAGAGTGCAGGCGAATCATATTTCAGTTGTGAGTTCTTATAAGATAGATTTGCAGGAGCAGATCTTGTAGGAAAGGAAACATGATGAGACGTATCAACAACTAATGTAGATATTGCACCAACAAGGTGAAGGAGATAGGGATGAAAAGTATCACCTCATAGTAGATGTCTTATTCAGGTTCAAAAGCAGGATTTATGTGCCAGATAGCAGCGAGTTGAATAAGCATATCTTGAGATATTTTCATGTCAAGCCATATTTAGGACATGTGGGATATGAAAAGACCTTGAAATTTGTTAAGAATTTCTACTATTGTCCGGACTTGAAGAAAGAGGTGGTTGAGTTTGTTGCAAGTTGTTTGGAATCTCAATAGGTGAAAGTTGAATGCAAGCATTCAGCTAGCCTATTGCATCCTACTCTGATTCCAAAATGGAAATGGGAGGTCATTTCCATGGAATTCATTATAGGATTGTTGAGGACATCAAGACAACATAATTCCATCAAAGTTGTAGTTGAGAGGCATAGCAAGGTAGGTCACTTCACTGTAGTGAAGGCTACTAATTTAGCTAGGGAGGTAGCTCAGATCTTCATTAGGGAGATAGTGAGATTGCATGGATTTCCCAAGAAGATTACAACATGAAAAGATGTTAAGTTCATTTCCAAGTTTTGAAAGGAGTTGTTTGATGGCTTGCTAAAAGAGTTAGCCTTCAGTACAACTTATCATCTGTAGACATATGGACAGACAGAAAGGGTTAACAAGGTTCTTGAGCACACGTTGAGGATGTATGACATGAATCAACAAAGGAAGTGGGAGGAGTATCTTCCATTGGTTGAGTTTTCTTATAATAATGGGAATCAAGAAACCTTAAAGATGAAGCCATTTGATTCTCTCTACAAGAAGAGTTGTAATACTCCTATTAGCTGAAGTGATCCAATGGACGGGGTGTTGATTGGACTAGATATGTTGGCTGAGATGGAGTAGGAGATGCAAGTTATTGGAAGGAATTTAAAGGAAACACAAGACAAGAATAAGAGTTATGCATATCAACATAGAGCATTCAAGGAGTTTCAGGTTGGGGAGAATGCATCCTTGCACATCAAGCCCAGGAGGAGTTCCTTGAGGATTGGGTCATGTGTCAAGCTGGGACCTCAGTAATGTGGGTCTTTTGAGATCCTAGAGAGGATTGGACCAGTGGCCTACAAAATCGCACTACCACCAACAATGAAAGTAGATGATGTTTTACATGTTTCGTTACTTAAGAGATATGTGTAGAATGTTGATCATGTGATTGATTGGTCTGTATTGCAGGCGGAGCCAGAGGGAGAGTTCTAGCTAGGGCCATAGTGCTTATTGCAACATAAAAAACTCATCTGGAACCAAGAAATAGAGAAGGTTGAAGTTCAGTGGAAGCACTTTGGGATTGATGATGCTACATGGGAGATGGTTGATCAAATGTGGGAATTATTTCCTTGTTTATTTGTTGGTTGGAGCAAATGAATTTTTGGTGTGTGTGTGTGTGTGTGTGTGTGTGTGTGTGTGCGTGCGCGCGCGCACGTGTGTGTGTGTCTGTATATGTATGTATGTATGTATGTATGTCATTATAAATAATACATCGATCTGTGTTATAAAGCTCCATAGGTGGCATGTTTTGCTAGTCCTAAGTGTCATAGTACACCGAGGACAGTATTCCCCAAAGGGGGAGGGCTTCGTAACAACCCCATGTTGATTTTCTATGTAAATGACTTAAACCAAGGTCATGAGACTCATATTCCAAGATGAATGCAGAGGAAACCACTATAGTGGGGATCACTTGTGGTTGATTACTAACTATGAAAATTAGCAAAGGCATTGGAAAAGGAAAAGATGCAATAAATGGAAATTTAATATGAGAAATAAAGGAAAATAGGAGAAAAGGGAGATGAAGAGACACAAGTATGCATGCAAAAGAAATTAGAGAGAAATTAGAGGAAAATGAAATAAAAAAGAATAAGGAAAGGAAGATATTAGACATCAATGATAAAAAGGAATTAGAGAAACAATTCAACATTTTGTTAGTTCTAGCTTTGATCACTTTCATAAATAGAGCTCTAAGAGAAGAGAGAGGAAGCACTTGGAAAAAAGAAAGCAAAGGAAAAGAAAAGGGAAGCAAGGGAGCACATGGAAAAGGTTTAAAAATTGGTTACAACAAGAGGACATCACAGGTAACAGGTTGCATGTGTGGTTTCATTGCTGAGATTTGGATGCATGTTACATGCATTTGGTTCTTTGGTTGCTTTGCTATCATTGGCATGGGATTTTCCTAGATTGACAATGATTTTAAGCCTTTCCTTTCCATTTCATAGATAGCCTTGGTGTTGTGGGTTCATTGTTTAGTCTAAGTTTTTGATGGTTGGTAGAATTTGGATCCTGGTGAGGTGGTCTTAGGAAATTCCCAAGGGTCAATGGTGGAGATGGGATTTCTCTTGAAAATTTTGATAGATGGGTGGAGATAAGAAAATTACTATGGGTATGGTGAAGAAATTTAGAGGCATCCAAACTTGTTTAGTGATAGTAATTTCTAGAATATTTTAGGTGAAATAATTATGGTTGAGGGCTGAGGTGGTTTGGCCTCTAGAAGCCTTGGTTGGTTCTATTTTGGTTTAACCCGTATGATCCCACATTCATTCTTGGAATATGACATGGGGGTGATTGAATGAAAGAGAGATCTGGTTCAACCCAATCTATGGTCGGGTGATACGAGGAATTCCCTGACTTGGTTGGAATTTTCATATGTTAATATGATTTATTTCCTTATTGTGATCAATGAGCACATGTAATGGTTATTGTGTTGATTTTATAACTTATTTGTCATGGATTCATTCTGGTTATAAGATGGTTATAGGCATGGTTGAATGATGTGCTCTTGTTATGGATATTTTTCATGATTTGATAAGATATTGAATTGTTATGTGAATTCAGGGCTTACTAGTTTTGTTGCAACTAGTTTGAGAGGGCATTGAGCCTTCTTCATAATTCCTTGATGAAGTTAAGAAGTCTGAACAATTATGCATTCATTACCTATAGATTATTATGTTTACCATGTGTTTGGTGAAATGTTCTCATGTTTTTGGCAACTTATGAGAAATATCTAGCCGTAGTACTTATCATATAGACTTTTCATCACCTTAAACTTGATTTTGGAAAGTTTTGGGTTCTTTTGGGCTTTGGCCTAAAGGCTAGTCTTAAAAATGTGGCACTAATGTCGTGGCTGCATGCATGGAGCTAAGAAATTTTGGCTACAACCACATGAAGGGAGGCATGTGTGTGCAGTTAGAGCCTTCCATCCACACTCAAAATGAATATGCTTGTAGGAGCCTTCCATCCACACTCACAATGGCTTATGCATGCGGTTGGGTTGTGAGCTCATTTAAAAGGAAGTTCCAGCTTAGGGTCTGAGTACTATGGGTTGTGGTTTGACACCTAGGTGATATGATGTCCCTCACAGGTTTTAGTAAATTTCCAGTTAGTAGACCCCACTTCCATAACAAGAACTTGGATTTTAGGTCATGCCATAGTAACTCTCAGCTCATGTTTACCTGGAGAGCTTGTAAAAGTGGGTAAATGTGGGATGGGGTGGTTATAGACTTGTACTACGGCACTGCATATTGACCACTTGCGCGTTTGAGCTTAGTGTTAGATTAAGCTTTCCTTTGCAACTTGAAACCTTTATCCAGGGAAGGAGAATTTTCTTAAAGTCCTTATCCTACATGCTTTTCCTTGCATTGAGCATAGGAATTCTCCAAGTGCTAAAACTAGTTTGCTTTCCTGTAACACTCGTTCCCTCCACTGTATTATAACACTCTTGTGGGATAGGAAAATAACTTCTTCCATATATGTTTGGTAGTAGAATTATTTGTGTCACCCTTGGACAAAGCACTAAAATGAGTCTAATCCCCATCATTGGTTGGTTAGTATGATTTATAGGAAATTGAATCTTGTCTTCGTGTTTTATTTACTCATATGAATGGTTACTTTTCCAATCATATGGAGAGTCTATTGATTCCTCTTGTTTCATAGACTTATACATTTTTCATTATTGATTCATAATTTCTAAGCCACAAAATGTGGCATGCTTATGTTCAAGGGGAGTCAACTCTGTGTTGATTTTTCTATAGTGTCTCTTGACTCATTATGTTGGCCACTCCTAGTTGTCAAGTTTTTTAGTCAATATTAGTAGTATCATCATCATATACTCATGCTAGTAATGAAGGTTACACATTGAATCCCTACTAACTGGTCTGCTCTCATTGACTCAGACACTTTTCCCTAAGAGTAGACCTACAGTAGAACCCTAGCCATATTTCCATCATTGATAGGTGACCTTGTGCCCAACATTGTTTTCATCTTTGTTATTTAACTGGGTGGTTTCCATTATTTCAACTTTACCTTTCATTATCACACATTTGGATTCATCCAGTGCATTCATTTCCATTTGACCCCAATGGTGGATTCCTCACCTCTTTCAATAACTTTCCCTATTGGTTAGTATTCAAAGGGTCTCTTATGTGTGATATTCCTTCTGGTTTATTTGATAGACATAAATTTTTCTTTTTTGTTTCTCTTATTCAACTTATACCTTCGAAATCATTTTCCTTTAGTTTACGCTTACTTTGGTTGATGAGGGATGCCTCAATGCCCTCCTTCCATTATATATTTTCTCATCAACTCCACTTCATTTATTCTAGGAAAAAGATCTAGAATTCTATATATTATCTTGGAATTCTTAGTCATCAGTGGAATATTTCCTTGCTATTGACAATGGGAAGAATCTCTATGTACCCTAATTGACAGATTCTTTCGAGTGTTAGACTTCAACAACTCTAGTCACACTTGTTAGATTGTACTAGGTACCTTCAACTCCATTATCATTATTGATGGGTAGTTTCATTTTTTTAATGGTATACACTAATATCCGATGATAATAAAAAACTCACAAATTATCGACTTCAACCCATTTATTCCCATTGTGTTGAAATTTACCTTGAACATTAGGATTTAAGGTGGAAACTTAATGAGGGAAAAAACCACTTGTTGTTGTCGTCTCTATCTTCTTTTTAATATAAATAAAATATTTTACAATATTGTACTGGCGTAGACTCATACCAATATGTAGGCACTCACCTGCAAAAGTCTATAACTTTCACTCTTTCTCTATCTCCTACTAGAAGGGAGCTTCAACCCCCTGGCTTTTGTATTGGCATAAACTTGTACCAATACACAAGCACCAACCTGCAGAAGGACACAACCTTCACTCATTCTCCAGCTGCTACTGGAAGGGAGCTCCAACCCCCTAATATGATTTACCAACTACCATTGGAAGGAATCTCCAACTCCCTCATCTCTGGGAACCATGTTTCATAATTTTTCATACGGGATTCACTTGCTACAACACATCATATCTTGTAGGCCATGTTTCATCAAATTTTTAGACAGGACCCACTACCAACATTTAACCTCAATATCAATCATCAAACTGTAACTCATCACTATAACTCAATCATCAAACTCTGACATAAATTAATAAACAAATCACTGAAACTCAATCAAAACTCAACCAATCAGTCATATCACTGTAACTAGAATATCAAACATCATACTACACATCACAGAAACCAGATTCTATTACTGTAAACCCTGATCAACCATTTGTCAAAATGTATATGATACATTATAGTAGAAAATGCACATGTGTACGCGCCTTTCATGAATCATACCCACATACAGATCTTAAACTTCTAAGAACTGAAATTTGAGCCATTGTTACTCTGAAACACATACTGAATGATACAAAAATCTACTGCAACAAGCTGAACTAATCACATAACAATTAGGGGAATTGTGGGGTCTAAAATGGGCCTCATAAAGAAATTATAAAATAATAGTGGAAATAATAAAATAAGATTAGATTACATCATCAAATTTTAGAGGAAGAAACTACTTTTTCAACTCATATTTCCAACTTATCTCCCTATGGGTTTTCTCAAATTTTGAGCAAGAACACTCATTGGATGCAAAATTTAAATCTTCATCCAAGGAGTACCCATGTTGCATACTTTCGATGGACCCCGCTACACAAAAAATGAGAAATAAATGAAAAACATTATTGCAATCATGAATTTTCATGTATTTCTCATTTTTCATGTAGTAGGGTCCATCGAAAGTATGCAACACGGGTACTCCTTAAATGTGGAATTAAAATTTGCATCCAACAAGTACTTCTGTTTGAAATTTGAGTAAAACCTTAGGGAGATAAGTTTAAAATACAAATTGAAAAAGTAGTTTTATTATTTTATTATTTTTTAATCTTTTTACCTTTTTACCTCAAAAATGGTGAATCATCCCCCATGGTTGACATCATCGTCTTGAATCCTATTGGTTCTTATAAAGTTTATTTTGGTTGTACATTTTTCTTAGGAGTCCCATTTTAGACCTCACAAGTTTTTTAATGTTTCTCTGATCTTTAATATCAATCATCAAGTACCTTCACCATTCTTCATTCACAACTAGAACATCGCTATTTAAGCATAGATCATCAAGAAGACTTCATTGACAGACAACAGAAACACATCAAAACTGATAACACTGAGCATACATTCTTTCATAAAAACCCTACTTTCTATACGTTCTTTCCTCAAGGCATAGTCGCATGTGTATGCACTTTTCAGGAACCAAACCCACATGTACATGACTTACCAGAAACAAATTCGTGTGTGTACATGCCTTGCAGGCTATAAAACCCATGTACATATCTACAAATTCAGAGTCCAAACTTCACTAAAACACATAACTTTAGACATAACCAGATCTCGACATACATAGACAAATAATGTGTTAAGACGCCACCAACACAAATTAAATAATCCCATAATCATGATTGTCATCTAAGATCTATTGGATCTGATCCATTATCAAAATCTCTAGTGCATACTTAGTTTAGATCAAGCAAATCATCAATAACCCATAACATGCATACTTGCTTCATATCTAACTATTCATAAGATTTCCATCACTTGCACCCCTTTCATACTTTGATCTTCATCACTTTATATAATTGAGCCTTTTTCAATACCACAAGTTAAAACCATACTCCAGCTGATGGTTTTCTTAGAGAGATCAAATCATCCATTACTGGGCTGAATAACACAAGGAAATACCATGGTAAATACCCTTGGTATTTAGAATACCATGGTGTGGAAACTGTACGTGCATTTTTTCCTTAAACCCATGTGTGTACATAGCTTTGCTTAACAGAACCCACATATACTTCTTGAAATTCCAACTTAATCATTATTCTGCCTCGAAAATGCCATGCCTTTGTCAAAACAATTTGTCCCATCTATAAACACATCCTGTTTACATCCACAATACTCTATCACATTTGTGAACACATCTAGTTTCCATCAAGAGACAACTCATCAAGTAGGTTTCCATTCATTAAATAGGTTGTCATCAAGGACAACTTCTCAGGTAAGTTGCCATCAAGGACAACACCTAATTCATAATTCCAAGAATCTACCCCTTTGGACTTGATGGCAACCACTTTGGTGTTTGGTAATCGCAACCTGTAAATTCATCAATCTAAGCACTAAGCTTGTAAAACACCAATCCAAACACCAAGTCACTCTCCCCCTTTGACATCAAGGGAAAAGGGTTGTCCAAATCTGAATGAAGGCTTCCATATCTAAACTATTGAGTATGAACACTAATCATGCTCCCCCTGATCACATGCTGAGGTTCTGAAGGATGAACAATTAAGTACTTGAATCTATGACTCATAGGACTTATCCTATCATCAAGGACTAAAACTTACATCAATCACCAAATTATAATGGGTTTCAATATTACATCCTCTGTCCAAAAGGACTTGACCACAATAGTCCATACATGGTAGAATTTTACAATGAGTGCATCATAGGTCTTTATATGACCTTTATATTAAATGATAGATAAGACATTCATAATCAATACCAAAGACCTCAAAAAGACTATGATAGTCATCAAGAACTATCGTACACCACATATGATCTGCGCCATAGACATCTGTCAGCATCAACCATCATCAATTATAAGATATAATAATGTAGATTCATTCTTCAATATGCCATGTTTCCAAGTATCATTCAACAGGTGTAGTAGTAGCTTATGACCATGTCTTCACAACATCAGTTTCTTGGCCCAAATTATTCATAATAAGATTTATCATGCCAGCAGCACTTCGAATATGCAACATAAAATGTTCATCATAAAAAATTCATCATTCAAGAACTTCATAAACATAAGAAGAAACAACATAGAATCATTATGTATGAAGCAAACATAATGCCAACAATGCATTATTAGAAGCATAGAAAATGCTCCCCCTAAACCTGTTCCAATTGTTCACTGTTAGATCTAATCATATCATTTCATATACCAATAAGAATCATCAAGGCATCATCATCAACCAATCATCCATCAAGTCATCAAAAACTTATACAAGCCAAAATCACTTTCAAATAGCATCAACAGACTGCAACCTTCAACTATTAGAATAGAAAAGCCAATTGATAATTGACTGAAGCATATCAAACCCTTTTCCTAAGTATTTACCATTGTTTCTTCATCAAACCAAAATATACGTGACTGTGCAGTTGAGAACTCGTGTATACACGCATCTTTTCTTCATAAGATCCACATACAAAAAGTGAAATACTGAAATTTCATACTTTCAGCTCCCCCTAAGTTTGTTTTGTCTATACCTTTTTACTGTTACTTCACCAGAGACACTCTCATTAGTATAAGAAGCATGAAAATAAAAAACAACCATGGGAATTAACATGTATTACTCCCCTTGAAATTACACATCATTGATCCTGAGGACCTGGCAACCATCTTCTATTTTTCATGAGGTCAAGTACCTCTCACCACTTCTGCAGTCAATGCTAGAAATATTCATTTAAGAATAAGAGACTGCAATAGGAACAATCTTCTTTTACTGTAAGTCTAATCCTTTATCATATCTATGATAATTCTAATCTTCAAACACATTTAATTTGTCTCGACTTATGTATCCTATGACTTTTCCAGTTACTTCACTCATAACCTTACACTTGGTTGATGTAAAAAAAACTATACTTCCCTTATCTTCCATTTGTCCTACACTTAGAATATTCTGCCTTAGTCCTTGAACTAATAAAGAATCAACTGCTACTTTAGTTTTATTAATTTTTGCTTTACCTTGTCCTATAACGTTTTATGAAACTTTAGTTCCAAGAATAACATTACCGAGATGGTTCTTCTTGAAAGACTCCTTTTTACTCTTATCTCTAGTCATATGATGAGAATATCCACTATCTATGTACCATTTATCTTCGTCTTCAAATGAGAAGAGAACAAGAATACACCTTATTTTTTCTTCCTTTTCTTGCTTATTGGTGGATCCATCTTTTTCATATTTTATGATATCAATGATCTTACTTGGTTGCTTACCATATTGTCTACGGAAATCCATAGACTTGTTCCTGCATTCTTTTTCTACATGCCCAAACTTGTTACAAACACAACATCTTATATGTTTCATATTCCTTTCATTGCAACCAATGGCTTTGTGATCAAACATATTTCAAGTAAAACAATATCCCTTAAAGTACCTGGAAGCTTATGATCTTTCTATGAGACGATTATTATCTTGAAACATTCTACTTCTACAACTAGATGCAACATGTCCAAAATTATGACATATAGAACATTCAACATTATTGACTAGAGGAGAAAATCGATTAAAACTTCTATAGTTAGGAGTAAATGATATCCTTTGAAAACTTTCTTTCCTTGGTTGGTGATGAGGTTGACTTCTTATCTCTTTGTTGAGCATTTCAGATTTTGCATTAGAATTCCTTGCTTTAGCTTGTGAGCTAGATTCACCTTTAATAGTTTCATGAAAACCAAGACCAATTTTGATGGTAGGTTAACAATTTCATGAAAACCAAGACCAGATTTGATGGCAAGAGACCTTTGACTACTAAGAATATTATCCAAAATCTTAGTACTATCTTGAAATCACAAATGTTTATCATTTTCTTCTAATTTACCTCTTAGGATATTTATCTCAACCTAATATTTCTTTTCCTGCTTCTTCAATATTTTCTCAATCTTTCTTCCTTCCTCCACTTGCTGTTTCAATTTGAGAATCTCATTTTTCAGCCCATTCTCTTGTTCTTCAAAAACTTGAAGTAGATCTTCATTCCGCTTATTTGATTTTTCAAGATATGCTCTGAGAGAAATTACCTCAACTTCTATACCTTCACAATATTGGTTATATGCCATTCTAACTTGATCCTTGTTATCATAAGCATGCAAATTATCATTATTTTTCAAAGTAAGGTCAAGTTTTGTTATAAAATAAACAATTTCTTCTAACTTGTCTTCTTTTAAATCAACAACTCCATTTCTCATTTTGGACACATGGTTAGATATAATATTACTCATGGGATATTCCTTTGGGACTTATTCATGCATTTCTTGTAACTTGTCCCATACTTGCTTTGCAGTAGTATAATGCATAACCTTATTCAATATTGAATCAGATATACTATAAAAGATGTTACTCATAGCTTTACTATTTTTTTCACTTCCTTGTCTGATGGAGGAAATTGTTGAAAATAATACTGAGAGGGGGGGTGAATCAGTATTATCTAGTCCTTTTAACAATTCTTCCTTATTTATACTTTGAATTATTTTTGCATATCAGTACCATAAACAATGAGCATGAACAAGAAAAACAGACAGTCACATCAAAGAACACCAGATATAAGGTGGAAACCCAATGTGGGTGAAAACCACCTGCTGCAATATGTCTCTATCTTCTTCAAATTAGAAACTCCTTTTACAATGGTCTTGTACTGGTGCAGTCCTTTACCAGTACGCAGGCTGCAACCTGCAGAGAGCTACAACTCTCTCTCGTTTTCCAGTCTCCTTGGAAGGGAGCTACAAAC
>APFE031265759.1:0-14571 GCA_000404065.3 Pinus taeda
AATCCTATTTTTCAGAGAAAGGTGGTTATATGCGAGTTTCATGAAGTGTAGTCACGTACATACGTGATTTTCTATGGACACAGTTGCGTATATGTTGGTTTGAAGATAAATAGTGGGACAGACTCAAGAAAAAGGGGGTTTGCTATGGTTTTGTCAATTTTCTGCTCTATTTGAAGATGATTTCAATCTGCTAATATATTGGTCCTCATAGTGTTGTTGATCACTTGATGTATATCTGATTGATGATGATGCTTTGATATCTCTTACTGACATATGCAATGATCAGATCTGGAAATGAACAGGTGGCACAGGTTCAGGGAGAGAGCATGGTTGATGATATTTTGAACTATTGATGGAAATATATAGGTTGTTGGCCTGGATGCTGTTGACAAATGTTGCTAATGATAGTTGTTGATGACTATCATGGTCATGTTTAAGACATTTGGTTTCTGTTATATATGTCATGTATATCTTTTAATGTAACAGTCATGAAAAGACCTAATTTGTAACCCCACTATGCATGGGATGAATGATGTAATGTTTCTTGTTTTTGACTTGTATAAACAATTGATATGTCCCCACTTGGTTGGGTGGATGATTCAAATTTGGTATATCCCCACTTGGTTGGGAGATGGAGGCATCATTGGTGATAGGAAGGTCATTTGTGATGTATGTATAGAGTCATGTTCTTCTTTTAGAACATCTTTTTGTAGACTTTGCTTATGCTCAGGGGGAGCATGGACTCGATTTTGGGATCTCAATCAGCACTTCATCATATTAGAGAATTCAACATGCACTTAGGGGGAGCATGACCCTTTGCCCTTTGATGTCAAAGGGGGAGAGTGACTTGGTGTGGTTGTTACCATCAAGTCCAAAGAGGGATATTGTTGGCATTATGATGTATGTATTGTACTTGATGGCAACCCAGTTGTAGCAGAACAAATCTCTTATATATGGTAACTAGATGAATCTACAAAAGAGATATCAGATGTGACAGAATGCATGACAGGAGTATTTACAAATGTGATGAAATGCAGGATAGCTTCAAGGAATCAATTCAGAAAGCAACTCACTCAGATGAAAAATCACAGTACTACAAGTTAACAACACAGAGATACAGATCAGACTACAAAAAATGAAGAAAGAGAGGTATACGCAGGTCCACCATTGACCAAGCCATGTATACACGCGGGTTCACTGTATACAAGTTGCGTATACGTACACACGCACTTTCACAAAAGGAAAAGCACATATACCTTGGAAAACTAAATGTTTGGTCTAAAGTATTTGGTCCATGGTATTTTGATCCATGGTATCGGTCCAAGGTATTGGGTCTGAGGTATTTACTCCAGGTATTTGGTCCAAGGTGGTTTTGGTCCATGGTATTGAGAAAGGCCTAAAATTATAAAAGGAGGAGAAGATCATTAGGCCAAGTGTGCAAGTATCGAATATCTGATGTAGTGTGAAGATCTAATATGCAGGTTATTGGCTTATGATGTTGTGCTTGATCTAAACCAAGGATGAACCTTAGCGCTTGATGAAGGATAAGTTCTAATGATATATCAGGATCTTAAGGCTTGAAGTGAATTATCTTTATGTGGTTTGATCATGTATTTGAATAAATTGCACATGTTGTAGTCTGTAAATATGATGATCTAGGTATCACTGAAGTATGGAATAGTTGTTAAGTTTAAATCATCTTTTATAGATTTGTACGCAGGTTCACTTTAGAAAAGAAGCGTATACATGCTGGTTCAGCATATCAAAACAGTGTATACATCATAAATTTGATTTACAAATCTATATGCAGGCCACTTTGAGGAAAGTGTGTATGCACACAGGTTTGACACATGGAAGTAGCGTATACCTTACAAAATATGTTTTAGTTGCTTCTATTTACTGTTGCAGTGTTCTGGGTTATTGCTTGGGTTTTGGTTACTGTATCTGGTGATAGCATTCTGAATGATTAGATTGATGGAGTGATTGATTGATTCGGTTGTGGTTGGTTCAAAAGGAGATTGGTTGATGCAGATATATTTGATGATTGAATGATGTTGTTGATGGACCCAGTCTGGAAATTTATGAAACGTGGTCCCTGGAAGAAAAGAGAAGGTTGTAGCCTTCTATAGGTCAGCACCTATTTACTAGTAAACATATCAGCTAGTATAAGAGCTAGGGGGTTGTAGCTCCCTTCTAGTAGAAGCTGGAGAATGAGAGAAGGTTATTGCCTTCTGCAGGTAGAAGACTACATACTGGTATAAGATTGCACCAGTACAAAATTGTAAACATAATTCTCTCATTATTAAAAGAAGATATAGATGATTGCAGCAGGTGGTTTTCACCAACATTGGGTTTCCACCTTATATATTGGTGTTCATGTGTGTTTCTTATGTGTGATGATCTGTTCTGTTTTTACTGCACCTGGTTACTATTTATATGGTTTTGATGCACTAATTAAAGATCAATATATGATGAATTAACTGAATCATAAGTTTGCTGGATATACGTTAGTTGCTCTAAACACAGTTGCGTGTACACGCGAGTTCCCTTAACTGAAGTAGCGTATATGAATCTGATTATGGAAATGAAATATATTAATTTGATAATACTGATTCACCCCCCCTCTCAGTATTATTTCCAACAAAATTGTCAATGGAGAACAAATCAATCACTTAGATGACAAAGGTATTTCCCTACACAACCTCATAATTCTTCTAACAATAAGCATGCCTATTTTTTATGGCCACTATTATAAGTGTCATATATTTAGACATCAATCCATTGCTTGTAGAAGGATCAAAGTAGAAAGAGATGAGAATCCCAGATATAATAAGCATCATATTTCTAAGTTTTAAAAATTTTCTCTCATAAATCAGAATGTATTCTCTCGCTTAATAAGTGAATTAGAATGCTTCAAATGTAATAATTTTGGGCACAAATCTAGTGAGTGTAGAAGTAGGTTTGAATACCTATCTAAGTCCCAAAGTATTAGATAGACAACTACTTAAGAGGGTAATGGGAGCTGGAAACCAAAGACTAAAAGGAGCATGCAATGTGGACTTTCCTTATCAGCTCATAATCAATAAAACAAATGGTATATGGATAGTGGTTGTTCCAAACATATGACTGGGGACAAAAGCAAATTTTTGTCGCTTAAGGAAAAGGATAGAGGAAGCAATGTCACTTTTGGAAACAATGCTCTAGCAAGAATCAGGGGAAAATGAGTAAACAATCTTGATCAAAAGATAGAAGAACAAAATTTGATGTATGTAGAAGGTCTGAAGAAAAATCTTCTTAGTGTTAGCAAAATGTGTGACAATGGCTATGAAGTGACCTTTCAATCTAAATACTTCGAGATTTGTAAAATAATAGATGGAAAACTAGTGGGAAAAGCATTCAGAACCCACAATAATGTATATGTGTTTGACGATTCTAGGGTCAATTATTATTTGAGTAAAACGAGTGAAGCATGACTATGGCACAAGAGGCTCAGGCACATGAATTTTCAATTATTGATAAAGATAAGAAATATGGGAGCAATAAGAGGATTACCAAGGATGTCAAAGCCCGATAACACAATCTGCAAATTGTGTCAGTTTGGAAAGAATACTAGGACTCATTTCAAATCGAAAGAGTTCTCCTCATCTAGTCCTCCAGAGCTCATTCACATAGATATTTGTGGCCCAACTAGAGCAAAAAACTCAAAAGGAGAGAGGTATTTCATGTTTCTCATTGATGATTTCACCAGGGCTACCTAGATTGTTCTCTTAAAAGAAAAATTGGAAGCATTAAATAATTTCAATAAGTTTAAAGCTCAAGTAGAAAATGAGAAATATTTAAATATAAAAGTCTTAATATTAGGCAAAGGGGGGGAGTATACCTCAAAAGAGTTTAAGGAATTATGTGAAGAGCATGACATTAGGAAGCGGTACTCAATGGCTATAACTCCTCAGCTGATCTGAAAATGAAACTACTTGTATTTGTTGTTCAAGGTATTCATTTCCATTAAATTATATGTGCAAACTGTTACTCATGTCTTGAAATTGAAACAAAGTGTTTTTGGTAAATTTATGAGTCTTATGTGTGAAGGAGTATTATTTCATTTTACTGTTTAGCATATTAAATATGAAAAACATAGCAAGATAAAATCACATAATATAACACAGTAGTTGATGAGGCAGTCCACCCTTCCTGGGCTACATCTTCCGGGTCCAAGGCCCCCAAATGGGCATGTCCTTGCTCTTATGAGATGCTCAAATTGGTTATACAGTGATAAGAAAGCCTAAAAAGGAAAACTAAGTTGTGGAAATGAGTTCAAAACACAGAAAACAGTAAAGGTTGGCTTTTGTTTCACCTCCAATGGTTAACCATAGCCCAATATAGCTCCAACACTCCCTAGTCCTTGATGGCTCTCCAAGCTTCTCTGCTAAAAAAGTACTTCAAGATCAACTCTGTTTACTATGCAACCTATACCATTGGCTCCAGAATTCTTAGAGTACTTGAAATCAATAAAACATTTGCTCCAAAAGGTTCTGTCTACTGAAAGTTATGACCAACTGAAGTTTTGTCCAAGTTGGCCTAAGGAAACTCCACCAAAAGTGGATTAACTGCAGTTAGATCCATTAAATTTGCCTAAAATTTAGCATTCCTGCCAAGCAAAACCGCTGGGCTGATCGACCATGACCACTAGAGTAGACTGTACATGTGACATGTGTTCTGGGCAGTTAGGATATGGTTTGTGCTAGCGGGTGGTTATCATAACCGTTGGCAGTTTTGTTGGCATGTGACTGTAATTCCTAGTATTGCTAGCGGGTAACCGCTGGCAGTCTGTTCCCAAACCTCCAGCTGTAATGAAATAAATATAACCGGGGACCTCATACAGTTAAGAGCCAACGTGTAGTGCAAACGGTTAAGGCACCTGGCTTGCCCGCAGGAGGTCATGGGTTCGACCCCGCTCGACCCATAAATTTTTTAATATGCCAATCCAAGGCCACGTGGTGGTCTCCAGGCTTGCCACGTGTCAATCTATGATTGGTCCGAAAAAGGAATATTCTAGTGAATATTTTGGAGAATATTCCAAGGAATATTCTAAAGAATATTCTAGGGAATATTCCCAAGAATATTCCTCGAAATATTCCTAGGAATATTCCTCAAAATATTCCTTTTTTTATTTTTCCAAAATTCAAAAATTTTCATTTTACTGGGCATTTTTAAAATGAGATAACTCCTCCATACAATGTCATTTTTTTGAACCATTTGTGGCATTGGAATCAAGACGATGAGATCTATCTGGTCATTCTGGTTTCAACCAATTATGAGCAGTTCCAATTTTGATCATTTTCTTCACTTAGAACATGATCACCTGATCACACCTCCCAAATGGGAAGCTTTTGGACCCCAAAAGCCTTCAATTACCTGTTAAGAAGGTGAGGGTACAACTCCCTCACCTTTTCCACCTCCATCCACTTTGCCTTATGTTGGTCACTTTAATTGCTTATTAATTCAAACAACCAAGTGATACATAAATTGTCAACCCAGGGAAGTCTGGTTATTTCAAAGGCAACTGCGTACTATTTCTACTCAATCTTAAAAGCAGTAAAAGTTGTAGTAAAAACTAGTCACACCTTGTTTCAAACAACTGAAGTTCCACTCTGAGTTACAACAAAAACAATCTATTGCAGATAGCTACCAATGGATGCTTGATTTCATTAAAGGAGTAATCTAATGAAAAAGAATCAATCTGCAAAGGAAAGCACTAGCGATGCTGTAATAGAGAACAGGACCCCATTCCCAAAGTAGGAATCTTCAGCACATGTTTCTGATTATCAAGATGCCAACTCACTCTTTAAACTCAATTGCCAATGCGACACTCATGAAATAGTAATGTTAACAAAGTATGAATGAGAGACACGCTTGACACACTGCATAAATGTAATGGGTGAATCTTATGATGAAGGTGGGCCCTGTCCTTATCACAAGATTCCCCAGGAAACAGGAACTAGAAAGAAATGTTCAGAACAAGATTTTATTCATCCATCAATATGTCATATTACAGAAAAAAGGATTCCAGTTTTGTTCCTTCAACTAAGCCTTCTCCCGCAGTCTATTCGTCCCCCTCTAATGTAGATGTCTCCTCTTTTTAAAGAGGAGATATTTATTACAATAGATTACATTGTAAGTCTTATTTTAACCCTTTATACAAAAAAAGGGAAGTCAGTTTTCCCTTTAACAAAATGCTGTTACACAAATACTGTCTTTAGATCATGATCGTTACATCCAGCGTAGCAGCTCCTTCGGTGATCTTCTTCTGTTGCTATCAAATCTAGACCGCAAATCACAACTGTTCAGCCACGAGATTTGCACGTCGTTCCTACTGTTTCAGCAACTGTAGAAGTAATCTTGCAATCTCCAGGCAGTTTCAGCAACGTGGACTGCACATTGTTCTTTAACTGTTCAGCAACTGTCACTTCAATGGTTAATAATGAAAATACCGTAATTATATGTAAAATAATTAAACGTATGGTGATGAGAAGAGATATTGTGTACCTTTGGGATAATTGGGTTAAAACAATAACAAGGACTTTAAATGTAAGTTGAAAAAGGATGACATCATAGCAAAATGTATGGTCAAAAAGAGACAATATGAGGTCCTAACATGCCCCCCAACTGAAAGGGTTGCATGTCCTCATGCAACATTTACTCTGAGTCTGAGTCCGAGTATTGGGCTGTACAGTGAAAATTACTTAGACATTAGGTATAGAAGGTGCTATCAACTAAGTCTCTGAAACCCTGGACATTCTGTAATCTCTACCATGCTGCAAGCTCCTCCTTTTTGGACAACTTGAAATAAGCCTTATATTGCTGTACTGGCAACCATAGAAGAGGAAAGTGAAAATGGTATCATAACCATTTTTCAGCACACTGTTGAATGCATTTGACATAGTTAGGCAGCCGTGCAATCGTTGTTTGAAGATTAAGAGGGTTAAAGGGATGATATTCCTTTCTCTCCTTAGGGCAGTGTTCCCAAAATAGATTGTTTGCCTGTAAGGCAAGAGCTCCCTTGGCTTTAACATAATGTTGGCAATCTTTTAACACTTCTGCTTGTAACTCTTTGATATACTCAGTCATTCCTGGTTCCCTTAAAAACCGATGATGTTCAACAATGAAAACGGCAGCATTCTGTGGCTCGGATCGAATCCACAGAAGACAATTTTCTTCATTCTGTTTTGCTGAAAGGAAGGCATTTTGCCACGTGAGTTGATTGGCTAGGAAAGAAACAAAGGCTCTAATCTGAATGTCCCAAACTAGAGGGATCAGATTAAACTTCCTATCCTCAGGCATGGCTTCATTATGGAGGTATAGTTCATAGAGTAAATTTTGTTCACTGACTGATGCCTCTGTGAATGTTTTGATAAACTGCTAAGGTGTAGATACCTCATGAGATCGTCCATCTCTGATTGCCTTTAATTGTAAGAATGCTAAGCGCTCTGCAAGAAACACAGAATAATTAAAGGATGGTTTCCTGGTGGCCAGTTGTCTTTGAACCAAATTAAACATGACGAGCAATCTGGTTTTCAACTGCTTATTTTCCCTGTTCTGTGCACGAAACTGTTCCAAGATTTCCCAATTTGCATATATATGATTTTGCCATGATAATTTGTTCTCCTGCAAGATCTTTTCTTGCGACACAACATATTCCTTCTTCCATTTATCCATTTGTGCTTGAATGCTGTTGGTCTGAGTGAAAGCAGTCTTTGAATGCCGAGGTTCAGTCTGAGTAAATGCAGTCTTTATAGGCCTTAGTGCAGGGCTCTTAGTTTTAACAACCGGAGTAGGCCAAGATATTTGTGGTTTAACCTCCTTTTCAAAAATCTTTGAAGGCCCTGCTGGTTCTTGTGTAACAGCAGGGCGTTCCTTTTTAATTGTAACAAAAGTAGGTGCAGGAGCGGCTCCAGGCAGTGGAACTTCAACTATCTTATAACAAGCATGATGATAAATACTACCACATTGGCTACACATGTATTCTTTATATTGATCTTTGTCTACACTTTTCTCACCTGCAGATGCTGCATGAGCTAAAGTATACAAATTAAGCTCTCTCTCATAGGCTTCCCTTGCCCTTATTACTTCCTGCTTATAAACCTCGAGCTCGAATTTAAGAAACTCGTTTTCCTGTAGAAGGGAAGCCAAGGTGACTGGGATTTGTGTAGCAGACACAGTCTCAGTAGCTGATTCCAGTGGATAGAAGGGATGTTGTTCAATAGCAGCTTTATTATTTGCGGCTTCAGTAGGTATTTTTTATATGACATCTACTAAATCATCAGCTGGCTCTGTAACAGATGTATTCTCCTGAGTATCTGAATTTTGCATATCAGCAGATGGTTCTTGTGTGACATCTGCTAACTGCATAGTTGATTCTTGATTATTTCTATTTTTTCATCAGCAGGTGGTTCTTGTGTATCACTTGCTGAATCAGTAGCGGGTTCTTGTGGGGCAGCTACGTCCTGGTCACCTGATTTATGGACATCAGCAGGTGGTTCTTGTGTGGAAAATGCTGATTCAGTAGCATCTATGTCCTGGTCACCTGATTTATGGACATCAGCAGGTGGTTCATGTGTGGCAACTACTGAGTCAGTAGCTTGTTCTTGTGGGGCAGCTACATCCTAGTCAACTGATTTATGGACATCAGCAAGTGGTTCTTGTGTGGCAACTGCTGAGTCAGTAGCTGGTTCTTATGGGGCAGCTACATCCTGGTCAACTGATTTATGGACATTAGTAGGTGGTTCTTGTGTGGCAACTACTAAGTCAGTAGCTGGTTCTTGTGTGGCAGCTACTGGGTCGGTGGCTAGTTCTTGTGTGACATCTACATTATCTAAAAGGAATGATGTCACAAAATCCTGGGCATTTTTCATTTCAGTACCAGAGGGTGAGGTAGGTAAAGATTCAGGGCCTTGGGAATGTGGCAGGCTATGGGGTTTTAGGATAATAGGTGGGGAATTTGGGGGGTGGTTTCTGTTGTTGTTTCAGAAGACGTCCTCGTTCATCTTTGAGGTAAAAAGGCAGGAAGAACAATGGTTTTTCTTTTATGAGTAGCTTTCTGCGTGGTAGGAGGGTTATCAGGAATGAAATCTTCTTTGATTGAGGCCCCAGTTCATCTTTTTGGTAGGGGCACAGCCTTTCCTTGCCTTTTTTCTTTTAGCTTAGCAATGGGAATGTTGTCATCGGAATCATTACTAGGGATATGGATAGAGGGAATGGATGATTCAGCTAAATTATGGGGTGGGGTCCATGCAGTGGAGGGGTCAATTAGATTAACTGCTATGGGTGGTGGGGAATCAATGATGCTCCCTGGTTGTTGTGCAGAAGGATTTTCAATTTGTTGAGGGATTCCAGGGGTCTGCTGAGGATTTTGAGCATCTAATTGGGGAATTTGGGCTGCTGTTTGAGGAATTTCAATAGTTTCCCGAGGGTTTTCGGCTGCTGCTTAAGGACTTTCAGCAGCTTCTTGAGGACTTTCAACTGCCGCTTGAGGAATTTCAACAGCTTCTTGGGGTTCTGGGGGTGGGTTATTAAGGAGAGGGGGATTCTGCTGAGAAAAACCTCTCTGAATTAAAAGCTAGACGAGACGATGATGGGTAAGGGAAAGGTGTGGGTACTTTGCATTCAAACAATAATGTGACATATTCTTTAGACACCAAGTAGATAAAACGACATATTTAATAGTCGACCATGTCTCAAATGATTCAACAGGACAAAATTATGCTGATAAACTACCTGGTAACGTCCTTCACATGTGAGATAGTGCTTGACAAATTTGGCAACCATCGGCCATGGAAGTGGTAATGAATGAAGTGCAACACCCCTACCTTTAGGCTCGACCCTCTCTACTGGTAGAAGGAAGTCCTACTGTGCATTCAAAATGATGTGTTTGCGACTGAACCATCGAATGCCAGCAGCTGGTAGGCCTGAAACCTCTGCTATATCATCTTATGAAACTGGAATTTTGACTCCTTGAACAATAGAGTAACCTTCTCGTAAATTCCATGCAAACTAAAAGACTTGCTGAGGATCGAATCCCTCGAGCCTCTGAAAATAATCTACCCAGCCTGCCTGCTGAAAAATGTGATATACTTCTGGGTGCAATTCCAACAGAGCTATTGAGTTGGGTTCATTTCGAATAGCGTTACCTCCCATAGTTACTTGCTTCAGTAAAATTCACAGTACAGAGTTGAGTTACCGCACCCGAAACATAGTAAGTTTTTCAAATGAGGTTGTGACATAATAAGACAAATATGGGGTGACAAGACATGATCGTGGTAAAAATGATGGTGATTGGTGTATCATGAAATTATTGCAAAATTTTGGTATTCCCCCCCAACTGTAGCTAAAATGTTAAGTTTGAATTTACGACGATTGCGGTAATCATGTCACAATCTTCTCATTAACTATAGCTTAATAATATTTACACATACCAAATCCATACCTCATGTTTTACCTTTGATCGATGTTTTGAAAATATAAATAGATCACCAATGGTTATGAAAAAGGGTTTTGTAATATGAGGGTATTTATATGGAAGGCTTTTATAAACATAGGAGGAGGTAGTGAAAGATAAAAATTATAAGGATCAATAGATAGTTCTCACAATGGAAAGTAATTTGTATTCAGCATTTTGAGAAGAATTGATGTTTCAATTACGGGAAGAATGGGAAAAGTTGGTGCTTTAGCAACGGGAAAAATGGTGTTTCAGCAATGAGGAAAATGGTGTTTCAGCAACGGGGAAAATGGAAAAAGTTGGTGTTTCAGCAATGGGGAAAGTGGGAATGTTTCTGTAAAGAAAAATAGGAAAATGTTGCTGAGAGGTAATGTGGGGGAATGAGCTATGAATTGAGATGAAATGAGAATGTTTCCCAAAATGAAACTCGATCCTTGCTTGCAATAGAATTGTTCTCCAACAAGCATCCCAATATGAGACCTGCAAAATAATAAATTGTAACATGGCAACCCTTGACAGGGATTATTAGTTAAGTAATCTAATCTAATAATAAAAGAATATATAATGCAGAGATTAAATGCAATGAGGGGAAGCAAGCTCCCCCAAGAAGATATAATGTGAATCTTCCATGCAAGTGGCCTTAAAATCCTCCCTAGAAATAGGTTGTTGGTATGGATAGAGTCGATACCCATTCACTAAGAATGGTGTTCTAGAATCATCAATTGTTAGGAGCCTTACTGTTCCATTAGAAAAAACAATATCTATCTCGTAAGGTCCTAGCCACCTTGTTCGTAATTTTCCTTGAAAATTTTCAAACCGAGAATCATACAATAGAGCCCAATTACCTTTTTGGAACTGCTTATGCTTAATAGTTTTATCATGCCACCTGGTTCTTTGCTGTTGAATCATAGTTTTTTGATGGATGGCATCCAACCTCTTTTCATCCAATTCCTGAAGCTGCTACAACCTAGCTGTCTGTGCATTAGTCAAATCAAGGTTAACAACTAAAGCAGTTCTTAATGTTTTGATTTCAAATTCCACTGGAAAAAAAACACTTTTTCCATAAACCAATTCATAGGGTGAAAAACCTGTAGTGTTCCTCTAGGTAGTTCTATAAGCCCGTAATGCTTCAAGCAGCCTTTGAGACCAATCCTTCCTATACTTCTTCACTGTTTTTGTTAAAATGGCTTCGATGACTTTATTTGTACTTTCCACCTGACCATTAGCTTGGGGGTGGTAAAGTGTAGTCATTTTATGATTAATAAGATATTTTTGAAGCGTAGCTTTAAAACCATGAGAATTGAAAGGAGGTCCTCCATCTGTGACTAGTTCTCTAGGCACTCCAAACCTAACAAAGATTTCTTCAAATAAAAAGGTTAAAACAGATTCTTCATTAGCTTTAATAAGTGCCTTAGCGTCCACCCATTTAGTCATATAATCTGTACAAACCAATATGTAAACTCTCTGATTGGATGGAGGACTGATGGGTCCTACAAAGTCTAGAGCCCATGTTTCAAAGGGTTCAAGTATTACCTGGGGGTTCAGTGGCATTTCATCTCTATGATTAGGTTGACCCATTCTTTGAAAACTATCACAGGCCCTAACATATTTCTTTGCATTCTTGAAAAGAGAGGGCCAATAATAACCCATCCTGAGAATTTTATGTGATGTTCTCTTATCAGCAAAATGCCCTCCACAAGGGCCATCATGACAAGCCTTCAATATATCATAAACCTCATCTTCTCTAATGCATCTTTGGATTTCCTGATCAAGTCCTAGATGGAAAAGACATCCACTTATCCAGCTATACCGAGCACTTTGTTGAATGATATTTCTTTTCTCCTGATGTGATAGGTGTGATGGTAGCTTCCCTGCAACCAAGTAATTGGCAATGTCTGCATACCAAGGTGAGTGAGCAGATACTGCAAACAAGTATTCATCACGAAAGGAATCATCTACTGGAGTATTATCATCAGTCATTATCTAAGGAAGGAAATCAGCAACTACATTTTCTTTACTTGGTCGATCTACAATTGTAATATCAAATTCTTGTAATAACAGTAACCACCTAGTAACTCGAGCATTTGTGACAGATTTGTTCATTAAATACTTGATAGCCAAGTGGTCAGTATGAACAAAAGTAGGATAAGTAGTAATGTAATGTCGAAATTTATTAATGGCATAAATGACTGCTAAAAATTCCTTCTCAGTAACTGTGTAATTAAGCTCAGCAGGGGTCATATTCTTACTAATGAAATAGATAGCATAAGGAAGATTATTTTCTTCTTGTCCCAAGAAAACTCCAATTGCAGAATTTGAAGCATGAGAGGATATATGAAAGGGAAGTGCCCAATCAGGTCCTCTTAGAATAGGAGTTGTAGACAACTGATTCTTAAGTTCATCAAATGCTTTCTGACAGGCATTAGTCCACTTAAATTCAACATTTTTCATAAGTAACACAAACAAAGGAGAAGCTATTTTAGAAATATTTTCGATAAATCTTCAGTAATATCCAGCATGTCATAAAAACCTTCTTACATCAGTTTATGTTTTAGGGATAGGAAGGGTCTGAATTACCTGCATTTTGGATGGATCTACTTGAATCCCAAGGAATGAAATGAAGTGTCCTAGTACAACTCCTTCGTTCATGATCATATGACATTTTTCAGTACTCAAGGAAAGATGAGCTTGTATGCATCACTTAAGTACTTTCTCAAGGTTTTGTAATGCATCTTCAAAAGTCACACCATAAGGAGTAAAGTCATCCATAAATATCTCCATACGGTCATTAAGCATATCAGAAAAGATTCCTATCACTACTCTTTGAAACGTTGCTGGAGCATTACATAGTCCAAATGGGAGAACTCTATAAGCAAAAGTTCCTCAAGGACTAGTAAAAGTGGTCTTGTCTTGATCTTGGGGTGCAATTCTGATTTGATTATATCGGCTAAAACCATCTAAAAAGAAAAATAATTTCTTTCCTGACAAGCTGTCCAACACCTGATCAATAAATGGCAAGGGGAAATGATCTTTTTGAGTGGATCTGTTTAAGGCTCTATAATCTACACACACTCTCCATTTCCCATTTTTCTTAGGTACTATCAGCAATGGAGAAACCCATTCACTGTCAGATATGGGGTATATAAACCCTGCATTAAGCAACTTTTAAAGTTCTTCCTTAACAATTTCCCTCAAATTGGGATTTATTCGGTGCTGGGGTTGACAGACTGGTCGAGCTCCCTCCTTAATATAGATACGATGAGTACATAATTCAGGAGAGATCCCTTTCATGTTTGTGTAGTCCCATGCGAATGCTTCTTTGTTTTCACAGAGCAACTTCATTAGCTGTTGTGCTTTAGCATCAGATAAATTGGGGTTTATGTTCAATGTTTTGCCAGGTTTGATTTCTACTATTATGCTTTTAGAGGAGATAGCAGTTGATGTTTGAGGTAAATTTTCAGATTTAAGCTTTTCCTATGTTTCAGGTTCCAAAATTTCAGTTAATTGATTATATGTTTTAGACGTGACCGAGGAAGGTTCAGAAATAAAATTGCTAATCAGCTCATCTTCCATGGTGTTTTTAAGAGTTAAGGCTTGTCTAATGGTCAAAATGGGTTGAGTGTCATTATCCTCATAGTCTAACCATATAGAATCATCATTGTTAATGATAGGTGTAGCATGAGGGTAAAGAGTAAGCTGCTTAGTTTCACATCCATTAGAAATTTTCATTGATCCTGATCTACAGCTGATAAAGGCATCTGCTGTAGCCAGCCAGGGTATTCCTAAAATTAGAGGGTGCCCCCCCAACTTTGCTTCAGTCTGTAATACAACAAAGTTAGCTGGGTAGTTCCAAGATTCAACTGAGATGATCAGGTCTTCAATAACCCCTTCTGGTTTGATTGTGGAATGATCAGCTAATTCCAGGATAGTTGGTGTCTCTGTTAGGGTCCCACCCTAACCCCCTTATTTATGTAGTGGGATCACGTCATAATAAAGAGTCAATAAAGCCCATATTAATAATTGTAAGTGGTTAACCTGTTATTTATTATGGGACCACAGTTAGTTGCAAATGGGCC
>APFE031265763.1:0-13554 GCA_000404065.3 Pinus taeda
AGAGAGCATATCTTGTTTCTTATGTTTGTGTAATATTATTTTGTTGTTCTCTACTTTTTTGTATAATTTCCATTCGCATGCATGAAATATTAAAATCTAATCTACAAATCTATAAATTAAATAAAACTGTGACAATGTAAAATTTGAATATTTGAATATATTATTGTTAGATCTATTGTGATGAATTGTCCAGTGGAATATCAATGGAAATTTAAGGATCATATGGTATCAGAGAGGGTTTCTTTGGGTATTTTGTGGAGATTGCAGGGATCTCGATTGGTGGGGTCGAAAATCTTAAAACCATAATCATGGTCAACGAATATGTAAACAAAACTCATGATCCTACAGAGGTGAGGTTTTCAGAGTTTGAACAACAAGTCGTGAATATAAACTGCAATGTAAACCTCCTCATGGCGGCCCTAAGCAATAATTTGGGTATATTTGGAGAAGGTGGGGGTTCGAATGCAGAGGACAAATCAGAATGGGGATCAAGAGATTGGGAAGACATGGAGAGCCAACCAAATAAAGAACCCGGAAAACATCAACCCAGTTCGAGTGTCGTGAATCAATCCCTATTCAAAATGGAAGCAAAAGTCGATATCAAGTCATACCACGTTGATATCGATGCTCTGAATTTGAACCACTGGTTGTAGCAACTGGAAGTTTATTTCAATGTCCATCAGATCAAGGAAGGGAAAAATATTTCATTCATGCAGCTGAAATTAGAGGGACATGCACTAACTTGGCGGGAGAGCCACACGAAAACCCTGAGGTTGGGCGAAGAACCTCCAGTGACTAAATGGAAGGATTTCAAAACCATCATTAAGTCACAGTTTTATCCGATTGGGTATGTGGAGGACCAGTGGATCTGATGTCAGGCCAAAGCATGTAAGAGTACACCCCAGAATTCAAAAATATGGTCATACTATTGGGTGTCTCTCCAAAGAACCTAGATGTACTCCTCAACTATTTTGGGGGTATGCATCGCCATCTGCGTGAGCAAGTGATGTTGTTCAAGCCCAAATCAGTGGATGAGGCTTGTGTACAAGCACGGTACTTGGAGAACATAGGCATGAAAAGAGCGTAATCAAGTTGATCGAAGCAGAAGGAGCAACAAGACACTTCTAAGGAGGGGAAGAGGAAGTAAAAAGGGGGACAAGATAAAAATATGGTAGCCACAACACACCATTGCAAAGATCAAAGCAACCACTTCAAACACTGCAACATTGATGGGCACACATAGGAGAAGTGTTGGAAGCTTCATCCAGAGCTAAACCCGAAGAACAAGAAGAAAGATAATAAGAAGAAGAATCTCATGGTAACTTATTCGAGAAACCAAGTTGAATGCAACTCAGACGTGGATGAGAAGAGCATATGTACATCAGTGCATAAGGACGTGAAGCTGAGTAGCCTTCAACAACAGAAGAGAAATAAATTACAAAATTATTCCATATAAAGATACAGGTCAAGAAGATGATGCTCTATTTGACTCGAGATCACAGATGAATCTCATTGCAACAGAACTAGTCAAGAAGTTGGGGCTAGAAGTCCGTGATCATCCAAACCCATATCCACCGGGATGGGTAAATATGGATGCAGAGCTGAAGGTAACAAAATAGTGCAAAATCATATTTGTTATTAGTGTTGATTTTATTGATGAAGTAGATCTAGATATGGTTCCCCTTGATGTATGAGGATTCATGTTTGTGAGTCCATACATGTAAATTTGTGATGCAATATTAATGAGGAGAGATAACCCATACTAGTTCATCAAGGATGGAAAATTGTTCATTATCAATAAGCACAAAGGCAAGTCAAAAATTTCACTGGTAAGTGCCAACCAGTAAAAGAAGAAGATACATGGAAGACAACCTTCAAAACTAGGCAAGGTTTGTATGAGTGGTTAGTTATGCCATTTGGCCCATTTAAAGCACCAATTACATTTATGAGATTAATGAATGATGTATTGTGCCCTTTTATAGATTCATTTATTATTTTCTATTTGGATAATATACTAGTTTATAGTGCTACTTGGCAGGAGCATATTTCACATTTGATGCAGGTGTTGGAGACATTGAAGAAGCTAGAAAATCTCAAGAATTGTGAGTTTGTATAGCAGTCCTTTGTGTATTTGGGGTATGTGATCAGTGGAGGAGAGTTGAAGATAAATCCTTCCAAGACGGAGGCCATCATGAAATTGTTGGTGCCTACTAACTTTTCTGAGGTTAGGAGTTTCATTGGAGCAAAATAATAATTGAGGAAATTCATAGCCTCATTTTCAGCGATAGCAACACCACTCCATGCCATAACAAAAAGTGGCAAGAGTTTCCAGTGGGGAAAAGGTCAGCAGAAGGCTTTCAACGAGCTAAAGAAGAATATTAGTCAAGCACTAGTTCTGGCATTACTAAACTTGCAACGACCCTTTGAAGTGGAGACATATGCGAATGGGTATGTTATGGGAGTTGTTTTAATGCAAGGAGGAAGGCCCATTTGCTATCACTTTGAAGTATTCATGGGGTAGTTTTTAACTACACTACCTATGATCAAGAGCTCTATGCCATGGTGAAAGATATGAAGAAGTGGAAGCACTATCTGATGGGAAAGGAGACAATAATCCACACAAATCACCAGCCTTTATAGTACTTGCAAGCCCATAGTAAGCTACAACATACCATGCATTACTGATGGATGGGGTTTTTACATCAATTCCATTTAGTGATCAAGTATAAGAAGGGTGTCACAAACAAGTTGGTTGATATGCTTTCAAGCCTACCCACATCAAAGATTACATCTTTGAGGACTCTTATGCACATGGAGTCATTCACCAATGATGCATACATAGAGGAATATTTAGAAGATGAGGACTTCAAGGAGGTGTATACACAGTTGTAGATTCAGAGTCATGTGCACGATGGCGACAACATTGTTGACTACCATCTCCAGGATGGATTACTCTATAGGTTGGATAAGCTATTTGTTCCCAAAGGTGAGCATTTGCAGCTGATTATAGAGGCTCACACCTCCAAGGTTGTAGGGCACTTTGATGTAGGGAAGATCATGTCTAACTTGCAGAGGTATGTGTATTTTCCCAAGATAAAAGAGCAAGTAGCTAGGTTCATAAGAGGAGCATGGTTTGTTGTACCAGCAAGCCTAACAACAAGAAACATGATCTATATCATCCCTTAACTATACCTACTCGTCCTTGGGAAAGAATTTCCATGGAATTTGGGGGAGGCTTACCGACAACTAGGAAGGGACATGACTACTTGTTCGTGGTAGTTGACAGGTTTAGCAAGATGTGTGTTCTAATGCCCCGTAAAAAGACCATTAGCAGACAAGAAGCATCAAACTTGTTCTTTGGACAGGTATAGGTGCACTTTGGTATACCAAGGAGCATCATTTTAGACAGGGACACAATATTTCTCAGTGCATTCTTGACTAAATTATGGGAGAATATGGACACAAAGTTGAAGATATCTACAACATTCCATCCACTGACAGACGGGCAACCATAAGTACTCAATAGGACTTTGGTGCAGCTTCTGAGGGGATACAACCAGAAGAATCTGAAGACCTGGGATGAAAATATGGAATATATACAACATTATTATAACAGAGAAGTCCACACTTCTATAGGAAAGTCCCCATCTGAGACTTATTTTGGATATTTACCGCCTCCACCTTTGGATATTGCATATGGGAAGCAAGGAGGAATGATGGAAGATCTTACAAGAGATGCTTTGAGGGATGAAAAAACTATAGATAAGATTAGGTAGACCCATTTACATGTATAAGAAACATTGCAGAAGTCACAGGAGAAGTATAAGGGCAGGCATGATCAGCACAAAGCAAAGAAATCATTCAAGGTGGCAGAAAGAGTATGGCTACAGTTGAACAAGGAGAGGTTGTAGGCGCCTGGTAATAGAATCAAGGCTCTAAGGTATGGTCCCTTTGAGATACTGGAAAAGGTGGGTGATAATTCCTATCGACTCAGTTAAACACCATATATGCGCATTTACTTAGTTGTGAATGTAGAGAATTTGAAACTCTATGAGCCTTCCATGCTAGATCAAGAAGAGGAACATGTCCTACCTTATGTGGAGGATTTGGCACCAGACCCTCAGGAAGAATTGACAGAAGATACATTTTTGGAGAGGAGGTCCAAAACTACAAGACAAGGGTAGCATGACCTTTGACAGATTGGGTTGAAGGGACAACTTCCAAGCAAAGCTAAATTGTACACCAGAGAGAAGGTGGAGGAAACTTTTCCTCACCTCATTTAGCAAAATCATTTGGGGACCAAAATCATCCCAAAATGGGGAGGTGTGATCTAAATTGGATCATTATATTTTTCTTCATCCATCTCGATGCATTTGGAGTGGAAAAAGTGGAGGAATCAACTCACAGGATCTTTTTTACTAGCGGGACCCAGTTTGTCGAAGCGGGGTCTAAAACCTTTCAGGAGAGTGCATTTTGAGGCATCAAATGATGTTTTTTAGAAGTAAAACGTTACCATAATAGCACATAGCTTCTCATGCTATTCTACACACATATACCTTTCCAACGATGCAAGAAGCGCATTAATCAAAGTCCATATGCAAAAGTTATGTCACTCAGAAGCTGACCTTCCTGTTTTCACACCTATAGTATGTCGCATCAATCCCAATTATTCATGGAAAAGGGGATATCAAAGTGTTTGTGATTTAAAATAATATAAAAGAGTCTTTTTTGTAACTCTAGTTAAGAGTTGAAATAGTCAAACTTAACCACTAGTAGGCTATTGGGTTGTGTTATAACCAGCCCACTGGAGAGAAGAGGCATTCCATTCTTTCGATAAAATTTTGTTCTGTAGTTGAGTAAAGATATCTAGGAGAGATAAGACGTAGAACACACAGAGAGGATATGTGCACTATAGCAACCCACGGGCCACATTCATTACTGCTTTGTACCTGCAGCCATATTTCCAGACAGAGAAAAAGAGCGAAGCAGCCTTACCTTCTAGTTGGGTTTTGTCCCGAAAGGGTTTCCCATAGAGAATATCTCATGTCTTATGTGTGTGTGAACTTATTTTGTCATTCTATACTTTTCTGTATAATTTCCATTTGCATGCATGCACTAATTACAGTAAAATCTACATATCTGGAAATTAAATAAAATTGTAATAGTGTAAAATTTGAATATTTGAATATATTATTATCAGATCTATTGTGACGAACTATCCAGTGGAATATACATGACAGTTTACGGATCATATGGTATCATCACGGGTTTCTTTGGGTATTTTGTGGAGATTGCAGAGTTCTAGATCGATGTGGGTCGAAAATTGTAAAACTTTAATAATGGTTGATGAATCTGTAAACGAACCTTGTGATCCTGCAAAGGTGAGGTTTTCATGGCTTGAACAACAAGTCACGGATATAAACCGCAATGTAAACCTCCTCATGACGAACTTAAGGAGTAAGTTGGGGATATTTGGAGAAGATGGGTGTTCAAATGCAGAGGACAAATTAGAAGGGGAATCGGGAGATCAGGAAGACATGGAGAACCAACCAAAGAAAGAACTTGGAAAAGATAAACCAAGGTCAAGTGTCATGAATCTATCCCTGTTCAAAATGGAAGCAAAAATTGATTACCACACTGTACCGTAGCGAGATCGACACTCTGACATGAAACCACTGGTTGTAGTAACTAGAAGTTTATTTCAGCGTCCATCAAATGGAGGAAAGGCAAAAGATCTCATTCGAGCGAGTGAAATTAGAGGGTCATGCACTGAATTCATGGGAGAGCCACATGGAAACACTGAGGTTGGAGGGAGAACCTCTAGTGATTAAGTTGGGGTATTTTAAAACTCTCATTAAGTCACAGTTTTATCGCATTGGGTACATGGAGGACCAATGGATCTGGTGGCATTACTTCAGGCAAAAGTCAGGCCAAAGAGTGCAAGAGTACACCACATAATTCAGAAAGATGGCTATAACATTGGGTATATCTCCAAAGAACCCAGATGTACTCCTCAAGTATTTGGGGGGTCTTCACTGCTATTTGCCTGAGCAAGTGATGTTTTTCAAGCCCAAATCGATGGATGAGGCTTGTGTACAAGCACAGTACCTAGAGAACATAGGCCTGAAAAGAGCGCAATCAAGTGGATCGAAGCAGAAGGAGCAACAGGACGCTTCTAAGGAGGGGAAGAAGAAGTAAAAAAGGGGAAAAGATAAAAATATGACATCCACAAAACACCAGTACAAATATCCTAGCACAATTACAACTACTACAACATTGATGGCCATAAAGAGGAGGAGTGTTGGAAGTTGCATCTGGAGCTAAACCTGAAGAACAAGAAGAATGATAATAAGAAGAAGAATCTCATGGCCGTTGATTCGAATAACCAAGTTGATAGAAGCTCAGACGTGAATGAGAAGATCATCTTTACATCAGTGCAGAAGGAGGTGAATCTGAGTAACCTTAAACAATAGGAAGAGAAATAAATGACCAAACTCTTCAAATATAAAGATACAGGTCAAGAAGACAAAGATTTATGCTCTATTTGGCTAAGGGTCATAGGCAAATCTCATTACAACAAAGTTGGTCAAGAAGTTGGGGTTGGAAGTTCGTGATCATCCAACCCCATATCCACTGGGATGGGTAAATAAGGATGTAGAGTTGAAGTAACAAAACAATGCAAAATTAGATTTGCTATCAGTGTTGATTTTATTGATGAAGTAGATCTGGATGTGGTTCCCCTTTATGTATGTGGAGTTATGTTTGGGAGTCCATACATGTACATGCGTGATGCAATATTCACAAGGAGAGCTAACTAGTACCAACTCATCAAGGATGGAAAATCTTTCATCATCAAAGCACAAAAAGGCAAGTTAAAAATTTCACTGGTAAGTGTTAACCAGGCCAAGAAATTGATCAGTTCTAGCAAGAAGTATGTTTTGTTCTTTTTAAGAGAAATCCAGTCTTAAGAGCAGTATATAAGAGGCAATGCATCCCTAGAGGGGTGTACTAAGAAACATAAGCAATAATTGGAGGAGTTGTTATAGGAACACAAGGATGTGTTCCAAGAACCTAAAGGGTTACCACCTAAGAGAGAAGTGGAGAATGAGATGCAGCTATTGCCAGACTCCCCATTGCCAAATATTGGGTTGTATAGGCAGTCTGTTATAGAAGCAAGTGAGGTGAAGAAACAGATGCAGTAGATGTTGGAACAAGGTGTCATTCGACTGAGTACATCACCATGTGGGTCACCCATCATCACTATGTCAAAGAAGGAAGGGACTTGGTAGATGTGTATAGATTACAGGGCGTTGAATAAAATCGCGCTAAAGAATAGATACCCTGCCCAAGATAGATGATCTCCTAGATCAGTTGCAGCAAGCAAAGTATTTCACCAAGTTGGACTTGAAGTCTTTATATCACTAGGTTTGAGTCAACGAAGAATATACATGGAAGACTGCCTTCAAAACCAGGCAGAGTTTGTATGAGTGGTTAGTTATGCCATTTGTCTTATGTAATGCACCACCTAAATTTATGAGATTAATGAATGATGTATTGTGCTATTTTATAGATTCATTTGTTATTGTCTATTTCAACAATATACTGGTATATAATGCTACCTTAGAGGAGCATATTTCACATTTGACGCAAGTGCTGGAGACATTGAGGAAGCACCAATTGTTAGCAAATCTCAAGAAGTGTGAATTTGCACAGCTACCCTTGGTGTATTTTTGGTACGTGATAGGTGCAGGAGAGTTGAATATAGATCCTTCCGGGATTGAGGCCATCATGATATGGCCAATGCCTACTAATGTTTCTGAGGTTAGGAGTCTCATTGGAGCAGCACAGTACCTAACGAAATTCATAGCCTCGTTTTCAGTGGTAGCGGCACCACTCCACACCATAACAACAACTAGCAAGAGTTTCCAGTGGGGAACGATCAGCAGAAGGCTTTCGAGGAGTTAAAGAAGAAGATCATTCAAGAAACAATTATGGAATTACTAAACTTGTAGTGGCCCTTTGAAGCGTAGATAGATGCAAGTGGGTATGTTATGGGAGTTGTCTCGATGCAAGGAGGAAGGCCTGTTTGCTACCATTCTGAAGTATTTGATGGGGTAGTTCTTAACTAGCCTACATATGATAAGGAGATCTATGCCATGGTGCAAGTTGTGAAGAAATGGGAGCATTATCTGATGGGAAAGGAGAAAGCAATCCACACATGTCACCAATCATTACAATACTTGTAGGCCCAGTGTAAGCCAAAATAGACCAGGCATTACAAGTGGATGGGTTTTTTTACAGCAACTTCATTAGGTGATCAAGTATAATAAGGGTAGCACAAACAAGTTGGTCGATATGCTTTCAAGGCCACCCACATCAAAGATTACAACTTTGGGGACTCTTACGCACATGGAGCCATTCACCCATGATGCATACAGAGAGGCATATTCAGAAGATAAGGGCTCCAAGGAGGTGTATCAACAGTTGCAAAGTCAGAGTCATGTGCACGATGGTGACAACACCGTTGAGCACCATCCCTAGAATGGGTTACTCTACAAGATGGATAAGTTATGTGTTCCTAAAGGTAAGTATTTGCGGCTAATTAGAGAGTCTCACACATCCAAGGTTGCAGGGCACTTTGGTGTAGGGAAGGTCATGGCTAACTTGCAGAGGTATGTGCATTGACCCAAGATGCAAGAGTAGGTAACTAGGTTCATAAGAGGATGCATGCTTTGTTGTACCAACAAGCCTAACAACAAGAACTAAGGTTTGTACCATCCCTCATTTGTACCTACTCATCCTTGGGAAAGCATTTACATGGACTTTGTGGGAGGTTTACCAAAAACTGGGAAGGGACATGACTACTTGTTCTTGGTAGTTGACAGGCTCAACAAGATGTGTGTTCTGATGCCATGTAAGAAGACCATCAGCAAACAAGAAGCAACAAACTTGTTCTTTGGATAGGTATGGGTGCACTTTGGTATACCAAGGAGCATCATTTCATACAAGGACACAATATTTCTCAGTGCATTCTGGACTAAATTGTGGGAGAGGATGGACACAAAGTTGAAGAGATACACAACATTCCATCCACAAACAGATGGACAGACAAAAGTAGTCAACAGGAATTTGGTGCAGATTCTTAGGGGATACAACCAGATGCATCCAAAGACTTGGGATAAAAATCTGGTATATATACATCATTCTTATAATAGATCAATCTACACTTCTACAGGAAAAGTTCCCATTTGAGACTTGTTTTGGATATTTTCCACCTTCACCTTTGGATATTGCTTATGGGCAACAAGGAGGAATGAGGGAAGATCTTATAGGAGATGCTTTGACGGTTGAAAAATTTATAGAGAAGATCAGGAAGATCCATCTACATGTATAGGAAACACTACAAAAGTCGCAGGAGAAATATAAGGCTAGGCATGATCAACACAAAACAAAGAAATCATTCAAGGTGGGAGACAGAGTGTGGCTACAGTTCAACAAGGAGAGGTTGTACGGTCCTAGTAATAAAATCAAGGTTCTAAGATATGGTACCTTTGACATAGTGGAAAAGGTGTGTGATAATGCTTATCGACTAAGTTTACCACTATATATGCACATTTACTCAGTTGTGAATGTAGAGAATTTTAAACTCAATGAGCCTCCCATGCTAGATCAAGAAGAGGAACAAGTCCTCCCTTCAGTGGAGGATTTGAACCAGGCGCTCAGATAAGGTTGGAAAAAGATACAGTTTTTCCGAAGAGGTATAGAACTACAAGACAAGGGCATAATGACCTTTGGCAGATTGGGTTGAAGGGACAACTTCTAGGCAAAGCTAAATGGTACACTAGAGAGAAAGGGGAGGAAAAATTTCCTCACCTCATTCAGTAAAAGATTTTGGGGACCAAAAACCTCCCAAAATGGGGAGGTGTGACCCGAATTGGATCATTATATTGTTTGTCATCCATCTCGATGCATTTGGAGTGGAAAAAGTGGAGGAATCAGCTCACAGGACCATTTTTAGGGGCGGGACCCAATTTGGCGAAACGAGGTTTGAAACTATCCGGGAGTATTTTGAGGCATCAAATGATGTTTTTTGGCGGTAAAACTTTTTTCGCTTTAGCATGCATCTCTTCATGCTATTATACACATAAAGACCTTTCCAACGACGCAAGAAGTGCGTCAATCAAAGTCTGTATGCAAAATTTATGTCACTTAGAAGTTGACCTTCCTATTTTCACACCTATAGTTCGTGAGGATGTCATGTTGGCCTCCATTATTCATGGAAAACATGCTAGCCATGTGTTTGTGATGTAAAAGAATCTAGAAGATTTTATTTTGTAATTCTAGTTAAGAGTTGATGTAGTCAAACTTTACTTCTAGTAGGCTGCCAGGTTGTGTTATAATGGGGCCACTAGAAGGAAGAGGAATTCCATTCTTTGGAGAGAATTTGTCCCATAGCTGAGAAAAGGTAGCCAGGAAAGATAAGAGGTAGAGCACACAGAGAGGATCTATGCATTGTAGCAGCCCATAGGCCACAAACATTATTTCTTTGTACCTATAGCCATATTTCTAGATAGAGAAAGAGAGAAAAGCGACCTCACCTTCCAGCTGGGTTTTCTCCCGAAAGGGTTTCCCATAGAGCATATCTTGTGCCTTATGTTTGTGTGAGTTTATTTTATCATTCACTACTTTTATGTATAATTTCCATTCACATGCATGCATTAATTACAGTAAAATCTATAGATCTAGAAATTAAATAAAATTGTAATAGTGTAAAATTTGAATATATTATTATCAAATCTGTTGGAAATAATACTGAGAGGGGGGGTGAATCAGTATTATCAAGTCAAATATTCCTTTTTCACAAACAAATGATATACGCTACTTCAGTTAGTTAAACCCGCGTATATACGCAACTATTCAGAAGGAAACCCGCGTATACAAAGCAAACTTTTTAATTTACTTTATCTTTCTAATGATGATTGTTAATCTGTGTTGCAGAATCAAATAACTAGTAACCAGAGACAGTAAAACAGAGCAGAAAGACAATCACACACAAGAACACAAGATATAAGGTGGAAACCCAATGTGGGTGAAACCACCCGCTGCAATTTGTCTCAATCTTCTTTTAATAGAAACTACTTTTACAAATACTGTGCAGTCATTTACCAGTACGCAGGCGAAAACCTGAAGAGAGCTACAACCCTTTCTCGTTCTCCAGCTTCTCCTGGAAGGAGCACAGCCCCCTAGTCTTGCACTAACCAAGAAACTAGTAGCAAGTGCTGCCTACAGAAGGCTACAACCTTCTCTTTCTTCCAGGGACCACGTTTCATAAATTTTTAGACTGCATCCATGACATCAATCAATCTTCAAGAATTTCACCATCAACCAATCTCCTTTCCACCAATTAGATCTGAATCAAGTAGATACTTCTCTGACAGTTGTACCCAAAACACAGTACCAGAAACCACACACACCAAAATCTGAACCCAGAACACAGCAGTACTAAACAGAAGCAGCTAGATCACAAATTAAAATATATACGCTATTTCATTAACCTGCAACGAGCGTGCATGCGCTTCTGTGTTTGTAACAACCTGCGTATACGCTATTTTACTTCACTGAACCTACGTACAGATCTATAAAGATAATTCGCTCTTTCAGATATTCAGAATGCTAATTAACCCAGATTATCAGTGTTATAGATCAAGCAAGCGCCTCATATAACTGACCAAAATCATACAAAGATACTATCATTCAAACTTAAAGATTATGACCCATTAATAGAACTTATCCTTCCCTCTTTGCGCTAAGGTTCCTCCTTCAATTCAGATCCAGATCTGCACCATAACCCAATTACCAGTATTCCAGATCTACCACTTTATCAGATATTCAATAATAATTCAGATAATCCTTTGCCACATGATCTCCTTCCTCTTTTATAGTCTTAAGCCTTCCACAATACCACGATCCAAAACCATAATAAACCAATACCATGGACCCAATACTAGGGATCAACACATCTGACGAGACGTCATGGTCCAAAACCATCGGTTCAATTCCCAAAGACTAACTACCACGGTCCAAAAGCAAGTTCTCCACATATACGCGCATTTGTTACGTCTAACCCATGTGTATACGCACCTTAGTCTAGATTAACCTACGTATATGCATTTTCCTTCATTCTAAAAGCTTGAACTGAGATCTGTTACCAAAGAGAGTTGTCATCAAGGACAACACCTGTGCCATAATGCCAACAATATCCCCCTTTGGACTTGATGGCAACCCCCAAGATCCTCAAAGTCATTCTCCCCCTTTGTCATCAAGGGCAAAGGGTTGTGCTCCCCCTGAGTACATGCTGAAATCTGTGCCCTGCTGTGCTGACCATGCTCCCCCTGACTGTAGGCAAGATCTGCAAAAGATGTTCTTCAAGAAGAACCATGACATATACATCATAAAAGACCTTCCTATCACCAAAAGACTCAATATATACATCCATCACCCAACCATGTGGGGATCATTCAGAAAATTATATATGTCAACCAAGTACAATACATCTTTATCCCAGGCATAGTGGGGAAACCAAAATAGGCCGTTACATGACCTTGACACCATAAAAGAGATACATGACATAGAGACGAAATATATAGAGCAAGACTTATGAAAGTCACCAATAACTGATAGCAGCAGTATCTGTCAATCACCATTCAGATCAGCAACCATGATTTCCTTTTGTTCTCCCTCTGCACTTGTTCCACCAACAACAGTTATGAACTAGAACCACAAGCTTCTAAGACAATGCCAACAATGCATCATTAGAAGTTTATCTGCTCCCCCTGAACCTGTGCTAGATGGTCTCTTTCAAACCCATATCAGACAATTTCCAACCAGAGCCTGTCCCTTCTGATATCCATCAAGCCTCCATATACGCGACTTTCTCTGCACCAGCTAGCGTATGTACGCGGATCCTCCTCAGGAAACTCGCATATCCATTTTTCTCTGAAACTGACAAGATTTAACAGCAAGATGATGCATCAACTACTCCAAGCTTTTGTCTGAGATATTCAAAAGTTTCCCTGGGCAGTGGTTTGGTGAGAATATCAGCCACTTGTTCCTTAGAAGGAACATACTCCAATTTGACCTTTTGTTCCAACACTTGTTCCCGGAGAAAGTGATACTTGATCAGTATGTGCTTGGTCTTTGAATGCATGACTTCGTTCTTTGAAATGTTGATTGCACTTGTATTATCACATAAGATGGAGATAGGTGGTGTACAAGTGATCTAAAAATCCTGCAAGGTTTGCATCATCCAAAGGAGTTGAGTGCTGCAAGATGAAGTTGCCACATATTCCTCTTCAGTTGTAGATAAGGAAATCGAACTATGTTTCTTGCTGAACCAAGATACTAATCTAGAACCATAAAGAATGCACCACCACTTGTGCTCTTCCTGTCATCCACACTTCCAGCCCAATCTGCATTTGTATAAGCATGAAGAGTGAGATTTGTATCTCTAGGATACCATAAGCAATAGTTTTGAGTTCCTTGAAGATACTTGAA
>APFE031265772.1:0-24633 GCA_000404065.3 Pinus taeda
GCTAAGGTTGCTCTCCTCTGCCAGCTAGATTCTTCCTCCATTGTACAACCCCATTGCAGCTCGGGGGTCCGCGGGGAAGAAGAGTACCCAAGGAGTAGGCTGAGAGGTTAACCGGTGGGTCTCGTGTTTGGATCAAGCGCGTCATCATACACTCGCAGACAAATCAGCAACAAGGAATACCAGCGACAACAGAGCAAGCGAAATCTCGCCTCTCCGGTGTATGGTACATGTGTATTTCGTTACTACTTGACCTTAGATTAAGAGTATATAAATGTGGTGTTATTTCCTGAAATGAACATCCGTGATGTATGTGTGGAATAAATTGAAATCTCAAGGTGTTTGTGTTCCGGCTGTAATTGTTGTAAAAAAAAAAAAAAAAAAAAAAAAAAAAAAAAATTAGCTGGGATATTTCACTGTTTTAGTTGGGTCGTTTCAGATTGTACTGAGAGTTGGATAGCTTGAGAGCTAACGCTTTGTGTAATCCTGACATATTTCCACTTGTATGATAATACAGATAGCGGGGTTTTTAGCTGAGGCTTTCCCCAGAGTATTCTTCTGTGTTTCATCTGTGATGGAATCTTCTTCTCTGTTATATGTGTTATGTTTGATCTTGTTCAAAATCGATTAAGATTCCGCAAGTTTGATTATAGAAGTAGATTAAGTATTTTGCTTTAGTACATTGCATAATCAGATTAATCTACAGTGAGAATTTCTACATGGTATCAGAGCAAAGGTGATCAAGGTGGAGAACAATATACAAAGAAGGGAGAAGTTCGAAGTTTTAAGTTCTTGATTGTAGGTACAAAATCAATTTCTTATCACATCTCAAAGTTCACCAATGGCATTCAATGGCTTGAGACTCGAGTATGCCCTGGATGGTAGCTCGAATTACATAGCATGGAAGGATCACATGGAAGCAGTATTAGAAGACAATGGTTTGAAGGACTTCATTGATCAAGAAGTCCCCAAGCCAGCAACAACTAATGCCCAAGAATTGGCATAATGGAAGAAATGTGTGGTGAGAGCGAGGAGGATTCTTCTGGAGGGAGTTCGAGACCATATTGTCTCAAGTATCCATGGGAAGGAGACTCCATTTTCAATGTGGAAGACATTAAAGGATCTATATCAGAACAACAATGACCAGAGGAAGCTGGAACTAAAGGACAAGCTTCAAAAAATCAAGTGTGAAAAGGGCGACACAATCTCTACATATCTGAACAAGCTCACCACCTACAGAGATGAGCTTGGAAGTGTAGGAATCACGACAACTGATGATGACATAGCTACCAGGACTCAGTGAATGGAAGAGAGAAAATACCAGATTGGGAACGACTGTGGTCGGATCTGATGTAGGAAGAGATCAGGAGAAGCACCAGAGATGGTTCTTCATTAAAGCATGATGATGAAGAAAATCTAGCCTTAGCAAGTAAGGCGAGGAAAGGGAAAGGGAAGGCTTCCCATTCCAAATCAAGTTCTTCCCATGGAGGGAAGAATATTGACAAATCTAAAGTGAGATGCTTTAATTGTCATGAGGTGGGCCATTATGTAACTAATTATCCATTGAATAAATCCAAGGGATCCTCGAAAGGATCAGATGGTGAGGCACTGGCCTCACAGTTCGAATTGGATTTTACCCTCATTGCATGCATGGTTTCATCAATGGTGGGTTGTGTTTGGTACTTGGACAGTGCAGACTTATTCCACATGACTGGTGATAAGAGTTTATTCAGTACCTTGGAGGAGAAAGACCTCCATATGCACATCGAGATGGGCGATGATGGAAAGTACCATGTTTTAGGTGAAGGTACGGTTGTGTTTCAGAGGGAGCATGGAGCTCCTCTCACCCTAACTAATGTAAAGTATGTGCCTCGACTAAAAAAAAACATGGTATCAACTATGATGTTGGAAGACAAAGGCTATGATGTAGTCTTTAGTAAAGGAAAGGTGTTCTTGAGACACATAACTACGGGTCACATCAAGAGGATTGGTATTCGAGTGAAGAATCTCTACAAGGTGGAGGTAGTTGACTGTGTTGCATTGAGTTTCAAAGCAGAATTGGTGCAAAGACAAGATATTAGCAAGTTATGGCATAGACGGTTGGGCCACTTGCATCATGGGGCCTTGAAGATCATGCAGCAGATTTCTACCGGACTTCCCAAAGATAAACTTGAGCAGGTGTACACATGCAAAGGTTGTACCTTGGGTAAGTATGAAAAATATTCCTTTCATGATCTAGACAGTCAAGCTGAAGCAATCTTGGAGTAAGTTCATACAAATGTGTGTGGACCATTCTCGACAGCCTCCACCCATAAACAAAGGTATTATGTGATTTTCATTGTTGATTTTTCTCGTAGATGCTGGATCTATTTCATGCAGAAGAAGGATCAAACCTTCTCAAGTTTTTGTGAGTTCAAAGCCTTGGTTGAGAAAGAATCAGGAAAGAAGATCAGGGCCTTGCGAAGCAACAATGGTGGAGAGTATGTCTCTCAAGTGTTTAAGGACTTCTATGCTACAGAAGGAATTAAACGGGAGTTGACAGCACCTCATAACCCACAGCAGAATGGGGTGGCAGAGAGGAAGAACAAAACGATTGTGGGAGCAGCTCAGGCGATGCTGCATGACCAAGGTCTACCACTTCATTTGTGGGCTGAGGCATGCACACAAAAGTTTACGTGCAGAATAGAAGCCTGCATCACATACTTGGGATGAAGACACCAGAGGAAGCTTTCTCCAGGAAGAGACCAGATGTGGGTCACTTCAGGATATTTGGCTCATCAGTTTATTTCCATGTGACCAAGGATGCCTAGAAGAAGCTAGATCTGACAACAGAGTTGGGGATACTTGTGAGGTACACTGATACTCCCCACAACTATCAGGTGTATTTTCCTACCAGTCAAAGGACAGTGGTTCTCAGAGATCTTAAGTTTGATGAGTTGAAGGCCATGTGAGTTTCCCTTGAGAGGGAGCTCAAGTTGTAGACAGAGGAGGAACTTTTGGTTCCTATGGAGGAGGAGCCTCAGACTAATGTGGAGCAGCCACATGCAGAGGTTCCAGGAGTGGAGACATACACTCATGTAGAGTCTTCCAGAGAAGGGAGGAAATGCACAAGGGAGGCTGAAAAATTGTTGATGGATGCAAGAGAGAATGTGGGAGAGCCATCTTCTCAGTGCAGACAGAGGAAGTCACCTGAGCGGTACACTAGCTACATGGCCCTTGTTGGGGAATGTGTAGAGACCGAACCATCTTCCTTTGAGGAATCAGTGCAGCAGCCTGTTTGGGTTGAAGCTATGGTGGAGGAGTATGACTCCATAGTTCGAAACAATGTTTGGGATATTTTTCCAAGACTGGAGAACAAGTTAGTTGTGAGTTCCCGTTGGCTTTACAAGGTAAAGCATGCTTCTGATGGTAGTATGGAAAAACATAAGGCAAGGTTTGTTGCCCGTGGTTTCTCACAAGTCAAGGGGATAAATTATGATGAGACTTTTGCTCCTATAGCAAGGTACTCATCTATTAGATCGATGTTGGCACTATCAACACAGATGGGTTAGAAGATCCATCAGATGGATGTGAAGACTGAATTCCTCAATGGCAAGATTGAGGAAGAGTTGTACATAGAGTAGCTGGAAGGATTTGAGACCTTCGATCGTGAGTCGCATGTGTGCAAAATCAAGAGAGATTTGTACGGGCTGAAGCAAGAACCTCGTGATTGGTACACCAGGATCAAAAACTACTTCACCGGGTTGGGCTTCACAAAGAGTGAAGTGGATGCGAACTTTTACCACATCATGGTGGAAGGTAAGAAGTTGATCATTGTTCTTTATGTTGATGATATGATATTGACAGGTGATGATAAGTTGATCATGTCTTGCAAGGAGGACCTTGCAAGAGAGTTCGAGATGAAATACATGCGTCTTATGCACTACTTTCTAGGCATGGAAGTGTGGCAAAAGGATGGGGAAGTGTTTGTGTCTCAGGGCAAGTATGCTAATGAGATACTTAGGAGATTCCACATGGAGAAGTGCAAGCCCATGCAGACTCCTCTAGCAGGTAACTGGAGGAAGGAGGATGCTACTTCAGGAGAAGTAGTAGAGGCTACTATTTATCGGCAGCTTGTGGGTTCATTGATGTATTTAGTGAACACATGACGAGATTTGTGCTTTGCAGTGAACCAGCTGAGTCAAGCTATGGTTCAGCCTACCAAGCTATTTTGGAAGGCAATGAAGCATGCTTTGAGATACCCCAAAGGCACATCTTAGTATGGATTATGGTACAAATGGACAGAGGGAGTGAAGCTTCAAGGCTTCATAGATGCATATTGGGGAGGGAGTCCATCAGATCGGAAGAGCACATCAGGAGGAATTTTCAACCTTGGTTCAACTCTAGTTTCTTGGTACAACAAGAAATAGAGGTCAGTTGCACTTAGCTTAGCAGAGGCTGAATACATGGCTACAAGTCAGGCATCATGTGAGGCCATTTAGATGTGGAAAATTCTAGTTGGTTTGTTTGATCAGAGGATGGATCCAAATATGATCTATTGTGATAATCAGAGTTGTATCAAACTCTTTGAGAATCCAGTATTTCATGATAGGTCCAAGCATATCGACATTCGGTATCATCATCTCAGAGAATGTGTGGCAAGGAGGATCATGTTGTTGCAGTATATTTCGATCGAGGAGCAAGATGTTGACATTTTGACTAAGGCATTGTCAAAGTGAAAATTCGAGTTCCATAGAGACAGGATCATGGTGACAGATAATCCCTTTCTTGTTGAGAGGGAGTGTTGAAAATAGCAACAAGAAATGCTAAAAATAGCATTACTATAGATAGCATTTCAGGATATATTCCAATTTTAATTTTTCATTGAATTAAAATTGAGAATTAAAATTCGAATTTAGTCTCACCAGCTGTTTGAAAAATAATTAATTAATTCATCTTGAGTTAATTAGTTGGTGAAATTCAAACATGAAGTCTTTGTGAAGACATGCAACAGTTATCCTTTGATTGAGAAGTTATCACTTAATTAAGGAGATAAGAATGAGTTGTATTTGAGTTGTAATTAGTTAGCTCAGTTAACTGAGTTAAGTCCAGTTAAATTAGTTCCAAACAGTTGGAGGAACTAATTGTGAGTTTAGTCAGTTAATGCATGCATGCATGCAACTAATGTTCTTTAGATAACTGAATATTCTCTCATAAATAACTCATGCATGTCAGTTCAGACAAAGACCCAATTGAGATTAAAGGTAGGGAAAATGTATTATCAGTTGCTAGAATATTCCCATGTGAATATCTCTTGCATGCAGAAGGAATTCATTCCTTGAGGATTACGTAGTTACTACAGAGGTCAGAGCAGTGTGTGAGGTGAGAATCACACAGGTGGCAACTGGAGGACCGAGGAAAAACTACGCAAGGAAATAGGAGGCTTGGAGGACTGAAGGAAGGCATATGTGTTGTCTATTCTGTCTATGAGCAGTAGTGAGTGATTGTACTAAGAGCTGGATAGCTTGAGAGCTAAAGATTTGTGTAATCCTAAGGTATTTCCACTTGTATGATAATACAAATAGTGAGGTTTTTAGCTGAGGCTTTCCCAAGAGTATTCTTCTGTGTTTCATGCGTGATTAAATCTTCTTCTCTGTTATATGTGTTCTATTTTATATTGCTCAAAATTGATTAAGCTTCTGCAAGTTTGATTGTACAAGAAGATTAAGTATTTTGCTTTAGTACATTGCATAACCAGATTAATCTACAGTGAGAATTTCTACATGTGTACCATAAGAGTTTGTGGGAATCACAATTTCACCCCCATTTTTACAAGATTTGTCAAGGAGTTATGCTACCCATCCATAAACAAGTCTACAACACAATCATCCCTAGGTTTTCCAAAGAAGCTGAAGTGGATATTTTGCTTGTAGCCAGATGGTTTGGGGAGGAGACATTTACCTATATCAGAGTATTTGGGAGCATTGCTTCACTGGATGTCCTCCCATACTATGTCCCCAACAACTTAATGGCCAGGGAGATAGCCTACCAAATGACAGGGAATGTGGGATGAGAAAGGGGTTGAAAGAACAAAAGAAGGCCATTTAGCCTACATTTCCGTTGCAATGTGGTGCGTTTGCACTACATGATTTTGGACATGCATGCAAAGAGGCAGAAATTATGAAATATGTGAAATTAGCTACATTCCCAGGAAGGCATTTTGACCCAAATGGCACTGTTAAGGACTTCACTACTATGGTGAAAGTGAAACCATTCACCGATGAGAAAGACGCCTTCGATGACCTCTTCCTAAAAAAAGAAACATTTTCAGTTGTGACACATATGGCATCACTACTTTTTGCCAAGATGATGTTGAATCTTTTCATTTGTACAGAAAGAGGAAATTAAAGAAGGTCCCATTGGACCTACTATAAATTGAACCAATAAGGGAGCCAACTCCCAGTGTAAGCTTGGAGGACAGCTCCAAAGAATATTTCGAAGAAAATTCCAAAGCAGAGACCCAGGAGAGATCTACTCATGAGTTAGAGCACTCAGAGCAGCAGTCTCAAAATGGGGGAGACAATAAAAATAAGAGTCTGGAAGGGACACAGCCGTAACTACAGAAGAAACAACCGAGCAAACCTCAGGAAAGAAACAAGCATAAATTCACTCTACTTCCACTTAGTCAACAAAACGCCTAGTCATTGATTTGGAAAAGGAATGGGAGAATTTCAAAAAGAAGCTTCATATAGATGAACAAACATATGAGATATAGAATCCACAACACAAGTCAACTAAAGAAATAACATTGGAGAAAACTGTAGGCACTCAGGATGTTGAGCTCATTCCTGCCACGCCCACTTTAGAAATTATTTTTAGAATTGAGGAAATTCCTCCATTAGATGTGTTTTATAGTCCTGCTCACAAAGTTGTCATTAAGAGACAGAGGAAGAAGAGGAAGCTAGATGTTGCAGCTATTACGACCCCTGAAAATGAACCAATGGACATTGTATGGAAAGAATTGCCAATGGACCCATCTGAAAACCTCACAAAACTATCGCAATTTGCAAGATCCTATGCTACGACAATTGTTGACAAAGCGACAAAGGTCCAAATGCTGCTTAGAGAAAAGGAACAAAATATTCTACTGTTGGAACAATAATTAGCTTAGGAGAAATCCAACCCACAAGAAAAATTACAAGTAGCCCAGCTCCAGCAGTAATTTGAACAGATGCAAATACAACATCAGGCCACCCTAGCGGAAAGAGATGCGTGGATATAAGCCATGACAGATAAGTATAAAGAAAATCCGCAAATCGACGAGTTCATAAAGGAAGCACTCAGTCTTAACTCCAAACTAATGTAGTAAAAGGAAGTTCTATGCCAGAAAATCTTGCAAATAAGTCCTTATTGCGAGATCGGTGATTAGCTAAAAAGCCAAGTTGTCAACAAGAGACTTGAGTATGACGAAATCCATAAAAGGGTTTTTGAATTTATCACTTGGCAAGAATTAGAAGAGGGGAGAAAGCTTGATTTGTCAAAGATGGAGGAATCACATAAAGACATCTTGTTCCCAGATTGGGATTCACGGCTCAAGCAAGTAGAAAGGGCAACAACGGTCACGGCAACAACAACAAACAACATCATAGAATCCATCGATGAAAATATGCATGGTGCCAACTTGGTTATAGAGTCTATACCAGGATTTCTTCCAAATGCCAAACAATTAGAGAAGCAGTGGAAGCATGCAACAAAAGAAAAGGAGGAGGTAATGAGAAAAATGGGCAAGATAAAATGGGAATCATATTGGCAGTGGTTAGTGAAACCATACAGCCAGTGAATGACCTTGCGATGCTTAACTACCTCCACACAAAAAATGGTGCCAACGTTGATAGATGCTATATTCGCTATGCAGTTGAAATATGCGATCAGCCAACCAACACAGCTCAAGCCTATGACAAATATTTGTAATCTCAAAGATCGAATGCAAAGGAGTTAGTACTTAGTTTATTTTTATTTTTGCATAATTTGAAGTAGTTCGTTTAAACCTCCTCAACTATTTTTGTAATAATCTATTTTAGGACCTATAGTTTAGTATTTAAACCCCTCTCATGCATTTAGAGAGGGGTCCAAATTTTTTATCAGAAACATTCTTCAAAACATGCACTTCTGTACCTTTGAGGAGGTTCTGATGGAATGAATGGAACATGATCTATTTTCCCTTAAATGTCTAGCATGCTCTACTGAAATGAACTTTTGTACTCTTAGAATATGTTGGATTGATTGGAATTAGGTCAATATTGCTGAAGCAGATGAGCATGACTCATCATATATGGTACTTTTATCTTATGATTTTGTTTTATTTATGTATCAAGAAATAATTCTTCTTTCAATTTCTTTATGTGTGAAAGTGTGAATTACAGTTAGCATTTTGCACTTTTGTATAATGTTGGCTTTGATTTTATCCTAAATACATGAACAATTTATATGCGATATATATTTCACAATCGTTTCGGCTAACTATTTATGCAAAACAATTATTGTTAAATTATTTCACTTCTTATTGCAGTTGAATGATATTTATACCAATTTCTATAGGACATTATTGTAGATCGCATACTTTATTTAATTCCCGGGTGTATTTATATTCAAATAGTGTTTAAAATAGGATATATGCATGTGTTTAGTAGTTTAGATTATATTATATTTAACTTGATCATTCCCTTGCTACATCATATATCACCCCATCAACATTATCAAAATATATTTTGGGAAACTGGTCCCATAACCCCCAGTCAGAGCCACCACACCAAACAGAAAAGGAGCTGCTAACCAAGGTCTGGACTGGGTGGTTTTCCCCCATGTTGTGGCAACGATTTTTGAGGCTTCAACATTTTGGCGCTAGAAGGAGGGCCTAACTATGAATGGAAAGTAAATTCAAATCAACATGCCATTCTAAGAGTAAAACTCCCTCACCCTCACCTCCAACTTCTCGATCGAATTACAAATCTCTAAATCCTAAACGAGAAGTCGAAAAAAACCCTTTAGAATCCATTACTGTGATTTCAAAAAATTCAGATCAATCTTCTTTTATAGAAATCCATGAAGTCCAGTCTTTGATCCATAAGTTACAGGGGATTTCAATACCTCAAGAGGAATCTAAGTTATCCCAAGCTAGTGTTACTTCTCAGTTCCCCTCATCTCAAAGGTTGACTAGAGCACATAGTGAAAAACGTGGGATCCCCCCATTTGAATTTCCTCTACCAAACCGTAAGAGAGCTAAGAAGACACAATCTAAATCTCATGGTGAGGTTATCTCATCATCGCCTCAAACATCTTCATTCATTCCATCCATTTCATCACAAAATCAACCATCCACCTCACAACTCTAGATCATGGTTTACACAGATACTGGAGCACAAGCCTCCTCTACCCAATCACCTTCAACCACTGGAACATTTTCCTCTACACAGATACCTACGATGGCTCAAAACCCCTGCAAGGCCATGGACAAATCCAAGAGATGCACGAGTGGTAGGACCCTTGTATCAATTGCTAGCCCATCTGGAAAAATGGTTACCAAAGTTCAATCCTGATGATGGCCTACCAGATGAGGAACACATAAACAATTTTATGTTGTCCATAAACCTAAGCGAAGTTGTGGAAGAAAATGTAGTTGTAAGATTATTCCCTTATACCTTACAAGGATCAGCAGGATCATGGTACTTTTCATTAGCATCAGGTTCTATTATTAGTTGGGATGCCTTTGAAGAGAAGTTCCTAACCAAGTTCAGATATGATAGATCAACGACTACTCTTATCAATGACTCTCCAACTTGAAAGACGAACCTAGAGAACCTATAAAAGACCTCAATTCTCGTTTCAATAAGCTATTGAATAAAATACCAACGACATATAAGCCCAATGATGAAGTACAAAATGAATGGTACATTTATGCTCTCCCTTCAAACAAAACTATTTTCGTCGATAGAGCTAGCAAACCAACTTTGGCAGAAAACATGAAATAAGCCATAGTTGTAGAAAAATGAATTCTAGCCTTAGATAAGAAAAATGCATTAGAAGAACGAAAATACAAGAAAGTGAATTTTAGGGACGAATCCAATAAAAACCCACCTAAAGATCCTTTTGATCTTGAAGTTTTACAAAAAGTCCTTAAAACCATGTCCAATGAAATGGTTGATATCAAGAAATAGGTAGCAGAGACTTCCTTAAAGAAACATTTCAGACCATACAAAAGATATCCCCCCTCTAATACTAAGCCTCCAAGCACCATATCAAATGTTGAATTGGATGTGGACGAAGATGAAGTCTCAATAGCTGAAGAGCAAACAAATGATGAAGCGATAGTTGAGTTACAAGGAATGTGGGATTTTATCCTCCCTAGTGAAGAAACACAAGAAGCATTACGTATTGCAACTAGGAGTAGAAGCTCTATTGGTTTGCCACAAACAAATTCAAAGCAGAAGGTATCAACTCCAACTCCCAAAGACAAAGCAATAGGTAAGAAATCTTCATTTAAATCCACTCAAACTGCTCCTCCTCAATCAAATGCTCCATCTCCAGCTAAAACCCTAATAGTCTTCGATGAAATGGAATATTACATTGTGGAAGATATGAAAAAGACTAGGGCGAACATTACTTTTCACGAGCTTAGCAAGCTGAAAGATCAGCATAAGCTATTACTCAAAGAACTAAAGTAGTCCCTACTTCTCCTCTTCCCGCTCCTATAATCTCGCAAGCTGCCCAAGAGATGGGAAGGACTCCTAATACCTCATTAGACATAATCGATCCTACCGACATTTCTCTAATTGGAGGAAGATCTGAATCCCATACTCCTCCATTTCTTTTGACTTTTTAAGTTTTCAGCAAAAATCTACACAATTGTTTAGTTGACTCTGGAGCTTCATCTAACATTCTACCACGAACAGTCTATGCCAAATTGAATGATGAACCCCAAAATTCTGCTATGTGCATTGTGTAGTTCGACCAATCCCAAGTCGAAGTTATAGGAGAGCTCAATCAAGTCACTATCAGACTCTCATCAAACCCTAAAGTCTGTCAAGTCATTGACATTCTTGTGGATGATATCCCTGAGTTCTATGGTTTAATCCTTAGCAGAGACTGGTCATAAAATATTCATGGCTATTTTGCAACTAACTCATCCCACATGTGGCTTTCATATAATGGCAATCCAAATCAAATAAGGGTTGACCGCGAAAAACATCAAAAATACATTGTTACAGAACTTGAAGGAGAAAATGAACCAGTCTCGTATAGTAGCAATATCATCAGAAACTACTCAGTTGAATCATTTCTAGGAAATTTAATGCAAATACTTCACCTTTCTTGGAAAATTCTGTTGTATCCCAAGTTGAATTTTTTTCTCAAATAGATACTTCTAAGTGTGTAAATTTTGTAGATAAGCTTGTAGTTAGATCTTTATTTTGGAGATTGTTTTTTGACGGATCCAAATATAACAATGGAGCCGAAGCAGGATGCATATTAGTTAGCCCAGAAGGGGAAAAAAAAATGTTACCATGCAGACTCAAATTTGAATGCACAAACAACACTACCAAGTATGAAGCATTGGTTCAAGGGTTGTATAAGGCTATCGACCTTAATATCAAACATCTACAAGTGTTTGGAGATTTGGAAATTGTGATAAAACATGTAAGAAATACTATACACTATTTGTCCAGACATTTGAAACATTATCAATCATTAGTCCAGGACCTTACTTCTCACGTTACAACGTTTAATATTTCCCCAATCCCAAGACTCCAAAATGCGAGTGTCGATTCGCTGGCTAATGTTGCATCCAAGCTTACTCCATCGAGAGCTTATAGTCCTGATCACTTTTCTATTGAATTGATTTTTAGGCCTTCCATTCCCAACGATATTACCATTGGTGAGTCTTTAATAACGATTCGGATATCGTAAACTTTCTGACATCTGAAGGCTCGTATGATGACCAGATAATTGATGAAGATCAACATGAAAACCAGCTTAAGAAAGAAGCAACTATAAATGCCATACCTAAGTCTATGGTTAAGCTGGAAGACTTATATGATCTTAAGGATAGATTCAAGAAGCCCACCAACTCAAAACTTAAAAGTTCAACTTTGAGGTTTGAATTAGTTAATCTTGGAATTGACCTTAAATCTCAAAATATCAATCTAGGTCTAGGTCTTACATCAGATGAAAAATCATCCTTCATTCATTTGTTGAAGAAATACAAGAATGTCTTTTCTTGGAACTATGAAGATCTAAAGACATACGACACTTCTATAATTCAACATACCATCCCCATGATATCTGATGAAAAACCTGTACATCAGAAGATAAGAGATTCACCCAAATCTAGAATATCAGGTCAAATCCAAATTGAATAAACTGCACAAGGCCAAAATTATCTTTCCTGTTAGGCACTCAAGGTGGATTTCTAACCTTGTTCATGTCAGAAAAAAGAATGGTGATATTCAAATATGTATAGACTTTTGCAATCTCAACAAAGCTTGTCAAAAGGACAACTTTCCATTACCTCCCATGGAACAGATACTAATGTATTTTCTGGATGGATTCTCATGTTACAATCAGATTCTAGTACATCCAGATGATCGGTTGAAGGCTACCTTTCGAACCAAACGGGGCATCTATGCCTATCAAAAGATGCCATTCGAGCTAATCAATACTGGTGCCCCATTTCAGAGAGCCATGGGCATAACTTTCAAAGGCTTAGTTAATAAATCACTGGTAAACTATTTAGATGATATAACTATGTACTCAAAAAGGCGCGGTAATCATTTAAAGGATTTTAAACAAATATTTGAGTGTTGTCAGTGGTATGGAATTTCTCTCAATCCCAAAAAATCTTTCTTTTCTCTAAGTAAAGGAAAGCTTCTTGGATTTATTTATCCAAATAAGGGATCCACATTGACCCTGATAGGATAAGTGAAATTTCTAAAATTGCTTTACCTCATAACAAAAAATCAATGCAATCTTTCCTTAGTCAGATAAATTTTTTAAAACGATTTGTCCCTGACTTTTCACGAATCGTTTTACCTCTTCAATCCATGATACGAAAAATTCTCTTTTTAAATGGGGACATACAGAGCATGAAGCCTTTGATTTGATTAAACAAGAAATCTTGAATGGTCCCTCACTAGCAACCCCAAATTTTTCTAATCATTTCATTTGATATACCTTTGCTTTCGAGAAATCATATGAAACCATATTAACACAGGTCATTGATGATAAAGCCGAAGCACCGATTTATTTCCTTAGCTCCAATTTGCAGGGGCTGAATTATACTATTCAGATGTTGAAAAACAAGATTTCATTATTTTCAAATCAATAAAGCATTTCATACCCTTTCTCCTCAAAACCCACACCAAGGTAATAGTCCTGTTCTCATACAAAGGGATGTAAGAGAGAAAAGGAAAAATTGGGTAACAACACTACAAGAATATGACATAGAGATAAGACCAGCCAAAATTGTAAAAGGTCAATATTTTTGCAGAATGTTAGCAGAAACATCCAACTTACCAGCACTACAAGATTTAGGTGATGATATACAGTATACGTGGTAAGCCTCAACGACACTGAATCCAGATATGCTGATATCATTTTTTATTTGAGAAATGGATATGCCTCTACGCAACTAAGTTACAAAAGAAAAAGAGAATTGAGGCTAAAAGCTAGACAGTGCCAAATCATCAATGATGTGTTGTTTAGAATTATTTTGATTCTATTTTGCTTACGTCTTGAAAAAACTGAGGCAGAAAAGGTTTTGTAGGAACTCCATGATGGACCAACTGGTGGACATTTTGGAGGGGACATAACCGCACATAAAATCCTGCACGTTGGCTATTATTGGCCTACCATATTTAGAGATGCACACGATTATGTAAGGAAATGTAAAGTTTGTCAAACAGCTGCTAGGAGAGAGAGGAAACTCGCATTACCATTACAACGAGTCAACATTGAAAAACCATTTGAACAATGGTGCCTGGATGTAATAGGTGAGATCATTCATCACTCTTCAAAGCAGCATAAATATATCCTTACAACAACTGATTACTTCACAAAGTGGGTGTAAGCAATTCCACTTAAGGTAGCCAATTCTGAAAACATCATTGAATCTATTGACCAATTTATTATTACCAGATTTGGTCTGGTATCTGCCCTCATGTTTGATAATGCATCTATTTTTTAGGCAATGCTATGACAAAATTTTCTCTTAAAAGAGGTTTTAAACTTAAATACTCTGCTAACTATTATCCTTAGGGAAATGGCTTGGCCGAATCTACAAACGGAAATCCCATAAGAATTATTAAAAAAACCATTGATCAAAGTTAGAAAAACTGATACAAATCTTTAATATTTGCTCAATGGGAAGATCAAATAACACATAAGGCCTCAATAGGCACTTCTCCTTTCAATTTGGTATATGGGAAAGAGGTTGTCCTCCCTACAAATGTAGCTATTCCCTCTCTAGCCCTAGTTCAATTTATTGAAGAAACCCCTTACTCTTCTATGCAAGTGAGACAATCACAAATCCTTAAGCTCGAAGAAGAAAGGGAAAAGGCAAAAATCACACATGCACATCATCAACAATTAATCAAATCTTCTTTTGATGCAAACTCTGTAAGTTGGAAATCCTTCCACTTCAGAGACTTGGTATTGAAATGGGATAAAGCACACAAGGAAAAAGGTAAGCATACAAAATTCCAAAGAATGTGGCTTGGACCATTTCAGATTGTGGAACAAGTAGGCCCATCAACCTTTTTATTGCAAGATCTATCAGGTAAGAGAGATTCTCTGCCTGTTAATGGGCAGATCCTGAAAAAATATTTTTCATAGAACATAACCTCTTCTATTCATTGTATATTATTGTTCTTACTTTTTAGGAAAATAAAAGTTCAAAAGCATTTACTTTTGGCCTTTATAATAATAGTCTCTTTTATATTTTAACTTTTCACTTGTATAAGTAGATATTATTAAAAAGATAATTTTTACATTCGAAACATAAGCTAAGTTCTATCTCTCTGAAATTGCTTGTCCTTTACCAAAAATTAGTTATCCTTTGATATAACTAAACTTTGTAAAAGAACCTTTTTTCTACCATCAGTTAAGAAAAGTATCTATAACAAAGCAATGACTCTCTACAGAAAAGCATCTTTAACTCTATAATTGTCATCCAGAACATCTTAAGAAGTCAATGGTTCTCCCCATCTAGTAAGATTTCATTTTTTTAGAGTGTAATTCTAAAATATGCTTAAACTTAAAGGATAAGAGGTCTCATCAAGAGTCGGCTTATCATGTTCATAGGGAAATAACTAGCTAACATTACCAATACTGCATGTCAAAACAAGGTAATGGCTTGAGATTGTATCAACCAAAAGACAAGGGGTCTCATCAAGAGCTAGTTTGTTCAGTTAAGTTACAACCAGTGAGTGGCGTTGTCAATTTTGGTCACCAAATCAAGACAATGGCTGTTAAGGAGGAAAATGAAAATTTTAAAGAAAAGAGAATTGTTTAAAAAAGAAAAGAAAAGGAAAGTAAGTATATGAATCTAAACTTATCTTTAAAAATTTGCATTCTTACCTAGATGGGATATTGAATCATTGCTGGTTAAAAGGTAACCCTGTCAAGACTACGGACACCTACTAGCAGCAGAGGCTCTACCTATGACAACCGAGTACACTAAACAATGATTTGTGAGAGCCCCCTGTTTTTATCTTTAAAACCCAGTAATGACTGATGTAGACAAAGAAATTTTCATATTTAAGAGAATAATCAAATTGATGATAATTAAGTGGATTTTGTTTTTTTTTATTCAAAGAAATGTTACTTATCTTATATTTCATGCATTTTTTTTTTTGAACTACCTTTATTTTGGATTTTTTTAGAAATTTTAAAAAACCGTCAGAGATAACTGGTTCTTCCAATGAATCGCCAATTGTTGTGCTATTCAACAACCCCCCATTTATTAATATAATAGCTAATATTCTATCAATAATGAGAACCCTTAAAAAATCCTTCCAAAAAACAAATTTAGCACTTAAACACTTTCTTTTATTTATTTTTGGAATAAAACAAGGTATCAAGTCAAAACCCTTTGAAAGCTAGCAATACTTGCCTTTTCGCGTATCACTGGACCGAGTGTGTCAAAAGACTTATTAACAAGCAAAACACACAAAATGTGATCTAAAGGAATCACAACGTTCAACCTATATATCATTAGTTTTTTTCATTAAAAACTAGGTCCTAAAGCATTTCCTCTTGAGATAAAGCCTGTATTGGATATTTCATTTCACAAAGGGCACACCCTTAAGAAGTATGTTGAATCATGTGAAATGCGATATTGTGATGCAATGGTTAACCTTATTTCATCGCGTCGGAAATACTTAAGAAAGGTTTGAAATCTTACAAACCACGCGATGTTGCGAAATGCAATAAAAATCCCGGACCGATTGGGGCCTATGTTATAAAGTAACACTTAAGTCCGTTACACAAATGAAAAACACTTTATAAGGTAAATCCCGTTAAACATGCTACGCTTTAATAAACAATAAAGAACGTCCCGCATCTTGCATCCCGCAGAAACCAAAGGAAATTTAAAGAAAGCGCACAATCAATATGCGATAATGTGGTTTGTGATATTGCATCGGAATCGCAAAATCGACATTTTCGCAAATCAAAGCTCGTAACCTGAAAAGGTTTTCTTCCCATTTTACGATGTGGAACATTAATGAGAAATAAAGGTAGCGATAACGAATCATTAGTGGGTATCTACTATGGGTTAATGGCATTTATCTTTGAAAAGAGGCTCGACGTGATACGATATCTTTTCATCTGTGTTTAACTAAAACTCCTTTCTTGTCACCTTTTCAAGGTTATCTGTATCATTCATTATTATTTTCATTCTCACTTGTGTCTATCTAATAGCTTTTTCTTTCCTTCATTTCAGGAAAAATCCGCAGCAAGAGTCGTTAGGAGCAATGGCGAAGAAGGGAAAGGAAACCGCATCTCAAAAGTCAGAAATGATCCCTCTATTCTTTGATAATACATGCAGTAGAGATGAGGGAACTTCAACATGGGAAGGCATGTATTATTTGTTAGAAGAAGAGAAACCAAGGCCTCTGGTAGCAAAGGCCATAGCCGATGCTCATGCTTCCTCTGATGCTTCTTACTTCGAGACATCATGCTCGTTTCTACACTGCATAGCCGCAAGGTCTAAGATAATCCCATACACAGATATGGTCAAGTGGATAATTGATGTAATGGACATCTCAAACAAAGAGTTCAAGAATAGAAGGCATGAGGTTATGGGATTTTTTTTAGCAGACAACCTACAACTTATGACAATCTACGAGAGCCACAAAAGCTCTACAATAAACAGTTCCTTGAGAAATTTTCTAAGGAGAATGAAGACCCAACACACGTTACAGGGGCCTAGATAGAAAATGAAAGCAAGATCAAATAGGATAAGACAGGTATGTATTCTACAACATCTATTTCTACCCCTTATAGTTTTGCAGCAACCATGCTATGCAGATTGTTCGGTAAGCCCGATAGTACCAAATTTTCCTCGGAGTGGCTGTCATTAATAGAAGCAGTTGTGAATGCAACAATAATGAATTGGGCTCAAATTTTATCTGATAATTTAGCAAAAGCCATTATGGAGTATAGGAGAAAGAGGAGTCCCTCTCTAAGGGCTTATCCCCCATTTTTCATGAGTGCCTTTGTAATGGACGCAATCTGTTTTAGCTCTATATTTCCTATTATGGGATGGAAGTGGACTATGCAAGACCTGCTTCATATCCATGTGTACCATAAGAGTTTGTGGGAGTCTCAGTTTCACCCCCAGTTTTACAATGTTTGTCAAGGAATTATGCCGCCCATCCATAAACAAGTCTACAACAAAACCACCCCTAGGTTTTCCAAAGAAGCTGAAGTGGATATTTTTCCTATAGTCAGATGGTTTGGGGAGGAGACATTTACCTATATCAAAGTATTTGGGAGCATTGTTTCACCGCATGTCCTCCCATACTATGTCCCCGACAAGTTAATGACCGGGGAGATAGCCTACCAAATGGTAGGGGAAGGAGGGATGAATAAAAGGTTAAAAGAACAGAAGAAGGCCATTTGGCCTACATTTCCGTTGCAATGTGGTGCATTTGCACTACATGATTTTGGACATGCATGCAAAGAGGAAGAGATTATGAAATCTCTAAAATTAGCTACATTCCTAGGAAAGCAGTATGACCCAAATGGAACTGTTAAGGAGTTCACTACTACGGCGAAATTGAAACCATTCACCCATGAGGAAGATGCATTTGATGACCTATTCCTACAATAAGAAATGTTTTCAGATGTGACGAATATGGAATCGCTACTTTTTGCCCTAGATGATGTTGAAGCTTTTCATGTGTACAAAAAGAGGAAATTAAAGAAGGTCCCATTGGACCTACTACAGATTGAAACAATAACGGAGCCAGCTCCCAATGTAAGCTTGGACGAAAGCTCCAAAGAAAATTCTGAAGGAGAGACCTAGGAGAGATATATTAATGAGTTAGAACACTCAGAGCAGCAATCTCAAAATGGGGGAGTCAATAAAAATAAAGAGTCCAAAAGGGACACAGCAAGAACTATAGAAGAAACATCCGAGCAAACCTCAACAAAGAAACATGTATAAATTCACTCTACTTCCACTCTGTTATAAAAACCCCCAGTCATTAATTTGGAGAAGGAATGAGAGCATTTCAACAAGAAGCTTCATACAAATGTGTTGGAAATACTGAGAGGGGGGGTGAATAAATATTCCTTTTCAATTGTTATTTTCACCAGTTAGATCATTTATATTTAGAACACAAAATGAACAATAGGAATAAATGATTTTATTAATATAATATTTACAATAAATCAGGTACAATATATATAAGGCTCCAACCTGTTTCCAAGTACCAACTTGGTCTTTTGTGAGGCTCCAACCTCTAGGGCACCAACCCTATCTTCTCAAGGCACCAACCTTTTGTTTAGGAGCACCAACTCCAAGGACACCAATCCTTCCAATTCTGAGGCACCAATCCCAAGGGCTCTGACCCTATCTTGTCAAGGCACCAACCTTGCATTTAAGAGCACCAACTCCAAGGACACCAATCCTTCCAATTCTGAGGCACCAACCCCAAGGGCTTCGACCCTATCTTGTCAAGGCACCAACCTTGGATCTAGGAGCATCAACTCCAAGGACACAATTCCTTCCAATTCTGAGGCACCAACCCCAAGGGCTCCGACCCTATCTTGTCAAGACATGTTTTGATTGTATTACATAGCTCTCAAAATCTTCTTCACTGTGTTCTATTAATCTATAGCTTCACTGCTACATCAATGACAACTTGTCTTCATATGAAGGAGTCTTCACAATTATTCATATTTCCCAAACAGAGTCTGCAAAGTTACCTCATGATGATTTCAAATAGCCATCATGATCTACAAGATTCTTCACACAACTTCAATGTGTCTACAATGAACTGCACTAAGATTTGCACAAAAAAACAACTCTTTATTTCAAGTCTATGTTCTCACTGTCACAGTAAATGCTTCACGAGTGACCGCTTCAAGATTAACTGCTTCAGGAGTGACCGTCACAGTTTCATATGTGCGTTCAATTAAAAACAACCCTGTTCATACTCAGATAATCTTCTTAGATCTGCAGAGCATCCTTTTGAACTGTTATCTGAATCACTGTCAAACACAGGTCCGAGCTTTTCAATAAATAACCCAATCAACCGACTGTTCGATCTTCGGGTTCCTTCTTCTTCTGTTGGACCTTTCAGCTTCCTTCTTCGCTCGCTCAACCTTCGACTTCCACTTTCGTTTGCTCGACCTTTGGATTCCTTTTTTGCTCGCTTGACCTTTGGCTTCCTCTGTCTCTTCAAGTTCACGAGTTGTGAACTTCTTTATGCTTTATTTTTATGCCCAAGATAGATGCTTAGAACTGAAGTGTTTTAACTCGTTTTTATACGATGTTCACAAATACTCAAAAGACACGTTCATTGGAGGAGAGGCCGACTTATGACGTCACATATTAAAATTATATCAGAGAGGCCCTTTTTTAATATTCATCCAATAGACTTATTATTTACAGAGGATTTCATAGGAGAGATTGTACCTAATGAGGTCCCACATACACGTCATCAATCACAATCACAAATTTTCGAGGTCTCGCAATCGCAACTCTTAACATCATCGATGTAACATGGCCAATATTCATACTGCCGATGAAATGAACACGATATAAAATTAAACAATCGTCAATAAATCTGTCGGGTCCATAGCTCCATCGTAATCGCAGTTTTAGTGTGACATTCCTTTAAGAATTGTGATGCGAAGGTTCTGATACAGTGGATGCGATGTTACAATAGGGCGTGTTATAATGGAGCAATTGGGTCCGTAATAATATCGCGATTGGTGTTTTTACCGTGACAACCTATAAGACTTGTGATATGGCAGATGCGATGTTATATTAGGGCTATTACTATAACCTGTTCTGGTCCGCATGTCAAATTGTAATAAGAGATTTCAACGTGACAAGGCTTTAAAAATTTGCGACGCAACGAATGCAATATTGTATTGAGGTGTGTTGTATTTGAGCAATCAGGTCTGTAATGCATATCGCAATCGGGGGTTTTGAGCAATGTTACATAACTTAATATAATGGATCTGCCAATAAAGTTCCTTCGATATTTTCTTCTTTACTCCTCTGATAACTTTGTTTTTTCTCCTCTGCTGTTTTCTTACTATTGGTTCTTCTTGGGCATATATTACATGTGATACTTCCACTATGGCTCCTGCGATGTTTTCTTCTTTACTCCTCTGATATCGTTGTTGCTCTTTGTTCTTTCGATAACACTTACCCTTAGGTATATGCGATAACCTGCTTCCTTGATGACTTCTGATGAGCTCTTCCTCTTATTCTTTGGCTTCATGGCTTCTGCTCTTTACTCTTTCTCTTTTTCTTTCGATGGCTTTCGATATATTTCCTCCTCGGTTCCACTATTTCCATTATGTCTGTATTCAATCCTTGGATCCTCCATGAGTAGTATTATGATCAATGGGTATCAATAGGCAATCATGTATCAAATAATTTTCCATCACTAACACTTTCATATTGACATCAATGACAACCTAGATTAACAATCTCCCTCTTTTTCATTGATGGAAATATTATTTCCCTTTCAACAATCTCTCCCCCTTTTACATCAATGGAAAACAGGGTGCTCAGGGGCTCCCCCTATCAAACTGCTTCTGTTCTTTATGAATAGTAGATCTTCATGGGTATGTTACTCCCCCTGTCGTGGTGCTCTTCTTTTTACTCAAGATAGAAGGATTGCTGCCTCATCATCAACTAGCACATTATTCCCTCTTCATGTCTCAAAACTTCTTCATAATGCTTTCAACAATTCTTAAATATGCTCCACTTCAATGCTTCAAAACAAACACCAAATAGTCATACACCAAATGTCCAAGTCCAATTTATTTATTTATTTATTTTATGCTTCTACATTGTATTTTGTTGTCTCCACAGTCAGAATTAAGAGGCCTTCACAGTCCGAATCAAGAGAAAATGCCACTGAAATTGTCATTCTCACTATCTTTCTTCAAATCAGGGTTCCTTTGTATCTCTGTGCTTCTCCTTAAGTTGCTGAGCTATATTCGACAACACAACATTCTCCCCTTTTTTTTAATATCTAGTCCATGACTGCCTTTTAAATTCTTTCTACTAGTTGACAAATTTTTGCAATGCTTCAATTATGGGAGATTCTTCCAACTTCTCTTGCTTCAAGCTCCATTCCCAGATGTCTCTGTTTGTTTGAAGGTTTCCTCTATTACTGTCCTTGATTTACATGTTCTCACATCATATCCCTGAGTCGAGATATTCAACTTTTGTAATACCAACAACATAGTTATTTTCCCTATTTCTCTAGCATTGGATGGCCTTCTTTGCTGATCCAATTTATCCTTAGTGATCAAGTGGAAAACATCTTCAACAACAGTCCAAAGAATGGTTACAAGATCATGTTCTTCAATGTAGTGCTCCTAAGAAATGATCTTTCAAAGAATGATTGTTAGTATAGCTCATCAAGGATTTCATAAGGACCCTTTCACGAATAGCTTCTACAATAATGATCAAGAATCATAGGCTCCCCTTAACTATATGCATCATCTCTTTTGGAGAGTCTTCCCATCAAATGCTTAGATTTTCGAAGATCAGGTCAACAACATGTGTTGTTGGCTGGAGAGTTCAAGGGAATTTCGGATTGTATTTGCTTCCTTCTCCATACTTGTGTAACTTTCTTATCTGGCATAGTTCTAGCTTGAGAAGGTGCCCAAATCAAGTTACAATTACGTGCCATATGACAAATGTTATGAAACTTGAAGCATTCTATGTTTTTCATGAATAAGAATTCATGACTTCTTCTTGTGAAATTGCTTCTTGGAGATTGAAGGGGATCATTATAAGCCCTACAATCTTTTGCCATGTGTCCAAAGTTTGTACAAGAATAACAATAACCAAGAAATAAACTTTGGTACCTGGGAGAAGAAGGTTTCCTTGATGTACTTTTGAAGTCTTTCTGCCTTGAGATCCTTTGATTATAACCATTGCTTCTTGCGTCCTTGACATCATCTGCGTTTCTTTTTGGAATAGGATTTCCTTCATTGTTTCCTTGACTCTTATCCTTGCCTTTGCTCAAATTGGGAGAATCAACATTTCTTTCTGGATTTCTCACATCCTTTTTGTTTGAATCATTATCATTCTTGCTTGAGGATTCTCCTTCATAGAAAAGACCTGATTTATCAAATGGGAATCTTTTATGGCTAAGCATGTCATCCAAGGCTTGAGAGCTCTTCAAGGTTATGTCCATCCCTTCAACCTTTTTCCTGCGGGAGACAATCTCTTCTTCCAATATTTCACAATCATTATTCTTCTTAACAAGTTGTTTCTCAGTTTCTTCCTTGATACGAGTAGTTTCATTTGCTTCTATTTTAAGGGAGATAATATCTGACTTCATGTTGAATATTTCTTCATTTTCTTTTGCTAGACTACTCTCCATTTCTTCCTTGATTCTTGTAGCTTTACATGTTTCGGCCGTGAGAAGGTTGAGGTCGGATTTTAGTTTGAAGATTTCTCCATCCTTTGCTTTTAGTTGACAGATCATGGCGTTTCTCTCCTTTTCTACTTCATCAACATGTCCTTCTATGATTTCCAATGCTTCCATTGTCTTCTCAGCTCCTTGTGCTAACTTTCTTGCTTATTGTTGTTGAGATTTGAGAGGGGAGACCTCTACCTTGTACTGACCAATCTCTTTTTCAAGTTTGTTCAAGCTCTTGTGCCTTTGTTCAAGTTGATTTGACCAGGTATCTTCCCATTTCTTTGCTTTATTCAATTAATTTGTCATGGATATGACTTCTTCATGATGATTTATTTTGCTTTGATGAAATTCCTTCTTAAGCTTGGCAAGCTCTTCATCCCTTTCTTGTACTTGAAGCTTGACAAGGTCAACTTTCTTCCTTGTTTGGTCTTGGTCACCAGCTAGTGCTTTCTTATTAAGTTCCTCGTTTTCCTTTTTCAAATTGATAATCTCTTCCATGGCAGCCATAAGTTTAGTGACGAGATCTTCTTCAAATTATTTTTCATTCTCTTCATTTTCTAGGTCTTCTTTAGCCTTGACGTCATCAATCTTATCTTCGGCTTCCTTGATGGGCTTTGAATTTTCTTCTTGTTTTCCATCATTTTCTTGACTAGAGATCATTGTCAACGCTCCTTTGGAGTGAAGATCATGAAGTTTGTCCCATACACCCTTCACTGACGAACTTTATAGAATCTGGTAGCCCACTCAAGATTGCCTTCATCGCTTTTGCATTGTACTCCTTGGATTCTCCATTCATCATGTTATTAGTAGTTACTGATTCTCATACTTCAATGCCTTGAGTCTTTAAGAAATTTCTCATTCTTGCCTCCCATATATCAAAGTTCCCATTAAACAATGGAGTTGTCACAAATTGACTCACCTCAATTTCGGTGGTTGAGGGAGACACATCTTTAGGAGGATTGGAGACTTTCTTCCTTGGCTTTGCCATTTGTGTTCTAATGATAAACCTTCATGTAGGTTTTAACCCCGTACAAAAATTACCTGCATACAATTTCTAAATCACAGGAAAAATAAAAATGCGAGAGCATAACACATAAAACACGTATACAGAGAGATTTCCCACTGGATCCCAAAACTGGGACTACCAGCTTGATTTTTTCATTATGTTCCTTTCAATGTTACAATATATATTTATACATGTCGAAGCATACAATACCATGGACCGAAAACCATCGCGTCAAAAAACATGTGCGAAAATCATGCACAAAACCATAGGTGGGGTTACGGGTACCCCTCAAACCCCCTATTAACTATGTGGAAAGAATATAACACAACCCAACAATCTCCCACTTGTTGTTTTCTTTCCACAGGAGAGCTTAGTCATGTTTCCAACCCTGAAACACCCATTGTTTCTCTACACCAAGAGAACTTCTCAGAGCTAATAGATTTTGTCAATGCATCTGCAGTATTCTTCAAA